>JAHLSL010000027.1:427793-460333 GCA_025920805.1 Petroica traversi | reverse complement strand
CAAGGTTTTTTACAGGAAATATATGACCAGCAAACCAGACAAACAGTATTTATAACTCATATTCAGAATAAGCTCTTAGGCAAAAAAAAAAACAAACCCAAAAGTGCTTACATCTACTTGGTAAATCCTTTTGAATAATGAAATAGTTCAGAAGCATAGAAAAGCTGTTACTGAATGAATAACTAATTAAAGAAGGAGATAAATCCACTACAAGCCTTACTCCTAATGAGCATCTTGACAAGCTCCAATATTCAGAAAAAAACAGCCAGACAGGGGCAAGTTAGGACACTCGGATAATGTTTGGGGGGGTTTTAACTTCCCCTTTTCACTGAGTTGACATCAGTTTAATATTTGAGGAGAAAAAGACAGGGCAAGTAATGAGAACTCCCTTTCACAGAAATCTCAATAATTTCTAATTAGACTGTATTTGCAACTTCATTTCTTTAATTTGCTTTCCCAAGCCACATTATGAAAATAAGACTTATTAGCAACATTCACTATTTCACATTTGCATATGAGCTTGTTTGTATTTTCACAACAAAAAAGTTTGTACCCTCATCCTCAGCTGGTAGAAGTTTTTTTGCCAGTTAGGTCACTGCAGGGAGAGTGCTAAGGGAGAATTCAAAGAAATATTGAATAATTCGTATTATTTGTCAGTGTGCAACAGCAAATAAAGAAGGAATATAAGTTCAAGTGCCCCAGTTGTGGCTTAAAAGAACTAACCTTTTCCTTAGGGTAGGTGCACAGCCCAAATACGCTCTGATATTGGAATAAAGAGAGGGTTAGCCTTTCCTAGATGATAAATCGATTTTCCTTAAGTGCCATTTTCCTGGCATATGCCTAGTGGATCAAAGTTCCACTATTTATCCCTGACTGTGGATGTGATTCTGGGCATGAACAGAGAAGTTCACAAAAGCCCTTCCTCCCTGGGTGACAAGCATGCAAATGAATAGAATAAACGCAGGGCACATTTTAGTGAAAGTCAGTGCATTCTCCTTTCCTTCTTTCAAGTATCCTTCTATTATCCATGAAGTGTGTTCACATGGGACCACAAGCACATCTACATTCTCTGCTTAGATAGTCTTTCAGGGTGTCAAAATGGACAATGAAAAGTTTTATTTTCCAATATGGATATAATTATGGGAACTATGTCTTGTATACCTACTTCCTCTTTACTCTCCACATCCTCGTTATCCCAGTCGTTTTCAGCCTCTTCCTCTCCTTCACTTTCACTGTCACCTGCAGGAGTAGGAAGGAGGCAGAGACAAAGGTATTTAACCTAATATCCCTCTCATACCCTGCAGAGAAATACGTATAAATTCTTCTACATGTGCCACACAGTCCACAGCCCACTACAACTCTGATTAAAGTAAATCCCAGTTGTTAATCTCATATAAATGAAATTGGCACTAATTCACCCAGTTTTCAAAGTCCTGTTCTCTTGGACTTAAGTGCTGCCTTTCAAAACCATGACAAATATCCCCATGATATGGATCCAACTCATTTTGCAAAGCAATGCAGAGATTTTCTGCTTGGCTGCAATGATATTACAGGATGCTCTTAATCTGTATTATCTAGATTAGGGTGTTTCACTGCTATGATTGTTATAGTATTTCAGCATCTTCCACATTAAATTGAATGCAGAAAAAACTGCTTTTGTGTATCATGGAGCCTTTCCCGCAGGGCAGCTGTTCTGCCTGTGCTTGAGTTCTGCTTTCCAGCAAGATTTCCATGTTTTACTCATACCGCATGACTGGGATCTGCTTTTACTTTAGAAAGCAAAAAGGATAATAATTCTTGCAATTCTTTACTGAAAAGTTGCAGGGCAGTTTTTAGGGGGGGGCCCCCCCCCTAGCAGCCAATGCACAGGCACAGTTTTGTCTCCTTCTGTTTCTGTGGAGCAATGGCAGCTCCAACCTGTTATACCCACTCTCCTCCATTATTTTCTGGATTACAGAAGATTTTTTTTTTTCCGTTTCCTTGCTCCTTTCTGTCTTCTCTCATTAATTCTCCAAACAGACTCTCCCAGCTTCAAGAAGACCTGGGAGTAATTTCTTCCCTGTTGAGTGACACTGTAGGTTATCAGATTAATTTCAACTGTAAACCTCAGGACTATACCAAGTCTCCCTTCCCCAGATCCCATGCTTAATTCTCATGTCATGCCCCTTTTCCTCCTACTGAACTCACCCTTCAGCCATTTACCTTCAGCTGCCTCACATGGAGGTTCAGCCTTGGCATTCCCAGGAAGAGGGAAGGAATAGGAACTTCTTACAGTCCCCACAGGCAGATGCTCCTTGGGGTAGCACTTTCTCAGAATATGAGTCGCAGTAGTTATGATAGGATCCAGATTTTTACAAGATAAACAGTCCTAGGAAACAGGAAAACAACATTAAGAACAGTCTCTTACAACAGTCCTCCCCTGTCACACACAATCCCTCAGAGGAGAGCCACTCTTCTGGTGAGAATATAATCCCTTTATCACTCATGATTTATACCCATAAACTACAGCAAAAAGTCATAATCTTGGTTTCCCCGTCCTATAAGACTCACAGGTTTACTCTTGCAATAGTCTTGTCTAGTTATAACATTTCAATACTCCTTTTCAAGTATTTCTTAAATTCTGGAATATTCACATGTAGAGGGATTTCTGTTAGAGAATGGGCCTATTTGACAGGACTGGACAATCAAAGCCTGCATGTCCTGCACGTAGCTCAAGGAATAGGAGAAGCAGATGGGCCTCAGTGTCCTTGAACAGGGAAAGAGTTATGAGAAGAATGCACAACATAGGTTACAGAGCCAGATAACAGAATCACAGATGTTCGCACACCCCACCACGAGCACTGTGCGTGATGACCAATTAGGCTTAGCCGTCGGCGCGTGCATTTGAGCTATGAACCAATTGTGGAGATGCCCTTGCTGCGTGATAGTCTAGTAAGCATATAAAAGTGTGTTATTTTTAGCAATAAAGGGAGAACGATTGATAACCACATTGGTGTGTGTTGTTACTCTGGCCCCTCTCCCGTGGGGAAACCTCTACATTCACAAATAAGGGAAACTGCACTATGATTGCACTTGAAAATCTTGGGAAAGTTCCAGACACATTGCTTCATACTGTTCACATTATTTCCCCCTCTTTTTATCACTAAAGAAATACAACTGGAACAGCAAGACCTCGAGTTCCTGCAGTCCATCTCTTCCAGACATGCAGGCCAGCATGGACCTCAGGGGACTTCTGTCCTTGCATGTCCTTTGGGAGACACAGCATCTCTGAGCTCTGCCCCAAGACATTGGAGTCGGGGTACATTAAAGGAAGCTAACACAGGTAACAGTAGCACGGAAGCAACATGGGTTTTAATATAGATTAAAAAATGCTTTGTGGAGCCCATGTGTATGTTTTGGCTGTTAAAACATTTCAAAATCTGTGTTTCTGCACCTTCAGCACAATTATGCCCAGAGTCATCATGCCAAACCTCACAGAGATAACCTAACACAGTTAACATCACTATTTCAGTGTATTCAGAGTACACAACGTATTCTCAAAGAATCATTCCCACTGTACTCTCTTCTCTGTAGTTAAAGCATTAGGCCCAAGAGCTATTCTGAAAGATCACGATATATTACCTAGTCATAAAATAACTAATAATTGCAGTATCTCACAATTTCTGCTGTTATAATCCAGAGCAGGAAATAGAAGTGTAAGGATTTTTTAGAGCCCAGGTGTACTTTGAAGGCACGGAATATTTTGTATTTTTATTGTACTGTTGTGTAAGTGAACTTCTCAGGCTCTTGCTGCAACGAAAACAAACCAAAATCCCCACAGATCCAATAGCAAAGACCCCCTGGGACATCATAGAAGTGATGTATGTCTTCATACATCACAGTGTATGTCTTCAATATGACAGTCAGGGAGTTTGGATAAAGGAATGATATCGGTGCATAAAGGCAAAGTCGTTTAAAACCAATGGGTGCAATACTCAGAAAACCCAGCCCTCAGATTTTCCCAAATAGAGCATATCCAAAGCACAGCCTCCATCAGAGTGACTGAGTCATAAGTGCAGTATCCTACCCAAATTCACGATTTTCACTGTGCTTCTCAGCATGTTTTCTTCAGTGGCTTGGAACTAAGACTGAGCTCATCAGAATAGGAAGGCAACTTAAATAAACAGCATGAATGGGCTATAAGACAAAAGAGAAATATTGCAATACATTCTGCTACCATTTCATAATTTTGCATCCCTGCAGCAGAGATAAAATGGAACAAACAAGAAGGAAGAGCAGATACTTTGTGCCATTGTCTGACAGCCAGAGTCAGGATTTGGGCTGGACAAAAAAAGAGTCATTGCTTTCTCAGTCAGGAGTGGTTTATCTTGACTTGTCTTCATCTCTTTCTCTCTTTCTACATCCTGTTGTCCCTCTCAGGAGTACAATAAGAGTTCCTATCTTTCTATCATGAAAATATGAAGATTTTTGTGGCAGCAGCAGCCTCTGCCTCAAGTCAGAGTAGGGAAGAGCATGAGTGAGGCCTCCTAGGGCTGCCAGACTCCTGCTGACACTTCATGTCTTGGATAGACACTGCAAGACTGACAATATCCCAACGGAGCAGTGAGAGAATATTGAGCTTAGAATTTGGTAACCTTGGTAATTTTTTGTCCAAGGTCTCCCTAATAGCACACACTGAGGAAAAAAAGCAAACTGGAGGCCCCTGAAGCTGTCATTTCCACTCCACTTCTGACCTTTGGAAGGATTAGCATTATCAGTGTTTACTGGAGCCCCAGTGTGTCATTTCCTGTTTGTTCACCCAAGGTGACCCCACGTTTGCACCTCCCATGGAGTTGCTCCCAGGCTGAGCTATCAGGAGGCATTAGCTTAGAAAGCTTCATGGTGTCTTGAAAGGGAGGGAACCAACATCCACCCTCAAGCAGCTCTTTCCAGCCACCCTATTCACATTTATTCAGAGCAGGGATTTCTCATTAACAGAGGCCATAATCCCTTGGTAGGTCTGCTGGCTCTGGCCACCTCATCCTACCTAAAGAAATGGTCAATTACTCATGGAGAAAGTGAAGGGAAAAAATTCCACAAGTCTCCCATTAGCTGATGGTAAGAAATGAGTCACAGAAGAATCCTTCCTGACAGTGGTGGGAAAGGGGAAGAAATAAACACACTGTGGATCATAAGGCAATGGATTTTTTTAAGGGAGAAGAACCCAGGCTTTTCTTTCTGATGGTTCTAGAGTAAGATAATGCGTAGTCAGTAAGAATGAATGAAACACTCCTTTGGAATCACACAGGTCTACAAAGGAAGGATTTTCCCTAAGTCCAAAGCAAGCTAAGGAAGTATTTGGGAAACTCTCACTGTTTTGTACCTGCCTTTTCTATACCTTACAGGCATCCCATCCACAGGACTATGGCATCTTTCTTGAACTCACATTAATGTTTCAAAAGATTAAAATTTAACCTCCTGAAAAACTGTTGATGGATGTTCCGCATTAGGAAAGGCTTGGCTAAATGAGCATTTGGTTTAAAAGGCTGATTGAGTGGAATTATCTGGATATTGTAAAGGAAAATCGCACAAAATACCTAAGCAATTCCCCTACAGAGATATTGCATTATTTTTCAGGGGAAGAAGTCCAAACAGAGAGCAGGATGCACAGGGAAAAAGAAAAGAAACACTAAAGGCATGAACTAGAATTCTCATCCATCTCATAGGAATGGAGATTTCATTTAAACTGCAACATTTCAGCTTTTCTAAAGTACCAACTGTGTAAAAGTCAATAGCTCTTAATGATATCAGATTTTCCATCTATATGTCCTATCCTGGATTTATACAAGGCTGGAATTACCTGCTGTGGGATGTAGAACCCAGCCCTAACCACCAAATCACCTCATTTAAACACAAGGATCACCACTTACCTGCACGCTTGTGAAGAGAATCTCCATTCCCCAGTGTCCTGGTTTAGGGCAAATATTTAGGAGGAAACCTCTGGGGGGGGTCTCCTCTAGGAAGAGTCGATTCCAATCACCCCTCCCCCTACAGGTCCGGGAAGAATTTCCTTAGAGAAAAGTGGAAAAAACTACTTATTTAACAAACAGAATATTCACAAGCATAGGAAAAATTTGGATAATATGAAAACAATGAAACCTCTCCTTCCTCTGAAGAGATGGTAGATTCAGAGTCTGTCTGAGTCTGGTTCAGTTCTCCAGTGGGGGGGGCCAATTGCCGGGCCCGGCTGTAGAAGTCGGCGAGGGTGGGGGGCCCCCCGGGGATTCCCTGGTGTCTTGGGCCCACGCGATGCCAGCCAGTCCTAGGAGGAGGAAAAAGGAAAAAATACACAGCAAAAGAAACAAAGTCTCTCCCTGCAAAAAGCCGAGAAAGTTCCGAGGAAACTCTCTGCTGTATGCCGTTCCTGCACCCACCCGAGAGAATAAAAAAAAAACCGCAGTCCCGCTGGCATGTAGCCTATACGCTCTCTCAAGGCCGAAGTGATAAGATGGGACTCCTGCAGACAAACGGCGAGTGGTTTTTTTCCTCCACTTTAACTCTCTCTGTCTCTCTGGGCCTAACTTAAAGCTGTAGAACTTAATGTCCAGCATAAGCAAGAGGACGATTGGGGATACAAACAGGTCATATGGCCAACCCAGGACATTCCACCCCTTATCCCAATATCGTCATTTCAGTACCAAGACTAATACAGTCTCATTCTACACACACATATATGTATACATATATATACAGTGTACAGCTATTTACAGACAATGTTAGTGAAATCCAGCAAATAGTGGTATCTACACATGGTTCTCACCCAACAATCAGATTATCCTGGGGCACACATCATGTTGTTCCATCTTTCTGCATTATCCACCATGTGTAACCTGGTCCCTGAGCAAAGACAACCCCACGGATGGGTTTGTCTGTATTCGAGGCAGAGTTGACCCACACCGTCTTCCCTATCAGACCTCTAACATGTACCACTGGGACCTTGTCTCCATCTCCTGTATGCAGGGACTCAGATTGGGCCGGGCCAGCTCTGTTGGAAGATCCCCTAGTGTTCACTAACCAGGTGGCCTTGGCTAAATGTCTTTCCCAATTTTTAAAAGAGCCTCCACCCAATGCTTTCAGGGTGGTTTTTAACAGTCCATTGCACCTCTCCACCTTACCTGCAGCTGGTGCATGGTAGGGGATATGGTACACCCATTCAATACCATGTTCCCTAGCCCAGCTGTTGATAAGGTTGTTCTTGAAATGAGTCCCGTTGTCTGAATCAATCCTCTCAGGGGTACCATGCCTCCAAAGGACTTGTTTTTCAAGGCCCAGGATGGTGTTCCGGGCAGTGGCATGGGGCACAGGGTAAGTCTCCAACCATCCTGTGGTGGCTTCTACCATTGTGAGCACATAGTGTTTACCTTGGCGTGTCTGGGGCAGTGTGATGTAATCAACCTGCCAGGCCTCCCCATACTTATATTTGGACCAGCGTCTCCCATACCATAGGGGTTTCACTCGTTTTGCCTGTTTAATGGTTGCACATGTCTCACAATCATGGATTACCTGAGAGATGCAGTCCATGGTTAGATCCACCCCTCGGTCTCGTGCCCATTTATAGGTGGCATCTCTACCCTGATGACCTGAGGCATCATGGGCCCATCGAGCTAGGAACAATTCTCCCTTGTGTTGCCAATCTAAGTCTATCTTTGACACCTCTGTCTTTGCCGCCTGATCTACCTGCTTGTTGTTCCGGTGTTCCTCATTAGCCCGACTCTTAGGGACATGGGCATCTACATGGCGGACTTTCACAGGCAGCTTCTCTATTCGGGCAGCGATGTCTTTCCACACTTCAGCAGCCCAGATCGGTTTTCCCCTACGCTGCCAATTAGCCTTCTTCCACTTCTCCAGCCATCCCCACAGAGCACTGGCTACCATCCACGAATCGGTGTAGAGGTAGAGCTTTGGCCACTTCTCTCTTTCAGCAATGTCCAGGGCCAGTTGAATGGCTTTGAGCTCAGCTAGTTGACTTGATCCACCTTCTCCTTCAGTAGCTTCTGCAACCTGTCGTGTGGGGCTCCACACAGCTGCTTTCCACTTCCGTTTCATCCCTACGATACGACAGGAACCATCAGTAAAAAGAGCGCAGCGTGCGTCTTCTGCCGGCAGTTGATTGTATGGTGGAGCTTCCTCAGCCCGTGTCACTTGCTCTTGTTCCTCTTCATAGTTGAGGTTAAAGTTTTCACCTTCAGGCCAATTTGTAATTACCTCCAAAATCCCAGGGTGATTCAGTTTTCCAATACGGGCGCGCTGTGTTATGAGGGCAATCCACTTGCTCCATGTAGCACTGGTGGCATGGTGGGTGGATGGAATCTGTGCTTTGAACATCCACCCCAGCACCGGTAGTCGGGGTGCCAGGAGGAGTTGTGCTTCAGTGCCAATGACCTCTGAGGCGGCTTGGACTCCTTCATAGGCTGCAAAGATCTCCTTCTCTGTCGGAGTGTAGTTGGCTTCGGACCCTCTGTAACTTCGACTCCAGAATCCCAGTGGTCGGCCTCGAGTCTCTCCAGGCACATTCTGCCAAAGGCTCCATGACAGACCGTGGCTCCCGGCTGCAGAGTAGAGCACGTTCTTCACATCTGGTCCTGTCCTGTCAGGGCCAAGCGCTACCGCATGAGCGATTTCCTGTTTGATCTGGGTGAAGGCTTGCTGCTGTTCAGGGCCCCACTGGAAAGTGTTCTTCTTGCGGGTAACCAGATAAAGAGGACTCACGATCTGGCTGTACTCAGGAATATGCATTCTCCAAAAGCCTATGGCGCCTAGGAAAGCTCGCGTTTCTTTCTTGTTGGTCGGTGGAGACATTGCTGAAATCTTGTTGATAACCTCGGTGGGAATCTGGCGCCGTCCATCTTGCCACTTCACCCCCAGGAACTGGATCTCTCGAGCAGGTCCCTTAACTTTGCTCTTCTTGATGGTGAAACCAGCTTTTAGGAGGATCTGGATAATCTTTTCTCCTTTCTCAAACACTTCTGCTGCCGTGTTCCCCCACACAATGATGTCATCAATGTATTGCAGATGTTCTGGAGCCTCACCCTTCTCTAGTGCAGCCTGGATCAGTCCATGGCAGATTGTGGGGCTGTGTTTCCACCCCTGGGGCAAACGATTCCAGGTGTACTGCACACCCCTTCAGGAGAAAGCAAATTGAGGCCTGCACTCGGCTGCCGAAGGAATGGAGAAAAATGCATTTGCAATGTCAATAGTGGCGTACAACTTTGCTGCCTTGGACTCCAGCTCATATTGGAGCTCCAGCATGTCCGGCACAGCAGCACTCAATGGTGGAGTCACTTCATTCAAGGCACGATAGTCCACTGTCAATCTCCTTTCTCCTTCCGATTTGCGCACAGGCCAAACGGGGCTGTTGAAGGGCGAGTGGGTTTTGCTGACCACCCCTTGGCTCTCCAGCTCACGAATCAGTTTGTGGAGGGGAATCACAGCATCTCGAGTTGTTCTGTACTGTCGGCGGTGCACTGTCGAAGTGGCAATTGGGACTCGTTGTTCTTCTCCCTTCAGAAGCCCAACTGCAGAGGGATTCTCTGATACTCCAGGCAAGGTACTCAATTGCTTAACGCCCTCTGCCTCCACAGCAGCTATCCCAAAAGCCCACCTGAGTCCTTTCGGGTCTTTGAAATATCCATTTCGGAGATAGTCTATGCCCAAAATGCATGGGGCCTCTGGGCCAGTCAAAATAGAATGTTTCTTCCACTCCTTTCCAGTCAGGCTCACCTCAACTTCCACCACAGTCAAATCCTGTGATCCCCCTGTCACACCAGCAATAGAGACAGATTCGGTCCCCACACGTCTTGATGGGATTAATGTGTACTGCCCACCAGTGTCAACCAAGGCCTCATATTTTTGTGGTTCTGATGTGCCAGGCCAACGAATCCACACAGTCCAAAAAACACGGTTTTCCCTAGCCCCCACCTGGCTAGAGGCAGGGCCTCCCTAAGCCTGGCCATTCTTCTTTCCCTGGGTGTACATCTTAGAGGTTCCTTCAAGGGGATCGGACATGTCGTCGTCATCATACCTGGCAGATCAGCCATGGGTAATTGGAGCTACTTCCTTTCTGGTGGAACTTATTTTCCGAGTCTTGTCTTCTTTCAATTCAGGCACCCGTTGTGCAAGAAGAGAAGTGGGTTTTCCATCCCACCTTCTCGTGTTTTCCCCACAATCACACAGGTAAAACCACAGATCACGTCGTGAGGGGTACCTTCTCTCCTTCTCTGGGGAACGTCTACATCTGGTAACCGAGCCTCTGACCTGTACTGTGCAGATTTGGAGAATCTCATTTCTGAGTTCTTTGTGATTCTCTTCTATCTCACGTCTGAGTTCCTTGTGATTCTCTTCCATTTTCTGTAGTTGTTCTTCCACAGCTGTGATTCTTGCATGTGTTGGGCCACACACAGCATCTCCATATGTTCGGAGCTTCCTCGCCATCTCTGCCACAGTCACATCTCTTTCATCCCGCATCATTAGGGCTAAAGAAGCCTGGTTTCCTGTGGCCTGAGGTGTATAAGTTTTCGCCACATTTTGGGTGTACATACCATTTTGTCTGGATTATTAGGCGCATTTAGATCCTGTGTGAAAACAATCTCTGCCACGGCCATTTCTCTCAAGCGTTGAATCCCTTGTTCTATTGTCTTCCACTGGGTTTGCTGCATATAGAGATCGTCTGTACACATGTATCTGTGTGCCACAGCTGCCAAGACTCGTGACCAGAGACTCCTAGGGTGAGCCCCCCTTACTGTTTCCTGGTCGATAACTGGTTCATGTGACAGGTGTCCCAAATGCCTCGCTTCAGTACCGTCTAGAATTGTAACGTCACCTGCGGCATCCCAAAGACGGACTAACCAACTAATTATAGATTCATCAGGGCGTCGAGTGTAATCCTTTCTTAGGCCACGAAGGTCCTTCAGGGAAAAGGAATCGATAGTGTCTCCTGCCCTTGAGTCAGTTCTTGTCCCTGAGGGTCCTTCTCCCCCATCGCCTGCCCGTGAGGGTCCTTCTCCTTCATCATCATCATCATCATCCACTGGTCGATCTGTTTTGGTTTTGTGTTTCTTTCCTGCAGCAGCGACTGCCAATGGCTTAGGCTTACTATCTGGTCCAGGTGGCGGCTTAGGTTCAGTGTCTGGTTTAGTTGCAGCCTGGGGGACTTGGGCTGCTTCACCTTCCTGGCCCCGTGCCTATATCTGCTGCCCTGCCTCACCTTCCTGGCCCTGTGCCTCTATCTGCTGCCCAGCTTCACTTTCCTGGCCCCTTGCCTATATCTGCTGCCCTACAGCATGCAGCAGCGTGTGATAAGCATATGCCAGAGCCCAGCTTATTGTAATGATCCTTTCCTCCTTAGAACCATCATTACACTTCTCTTTCAGATATTTGGCCACCCTAGTTGGGTTCTGTATTTGGTCACGTGGGAAGTCCCAAGCTATGGGTTCTGAGAAGTCTTTCAAGATCTGGCCCATATCCTCCCATTCTCCGCACCACTCTGGATGTTCCACAACTGACTCAGGTGTCTCCTCAGTCCCTCTGTACCTATCATCCTCAGTCCCTCTGCACCTATCATCTTCAGCCCCTCTGCGCCTATCATCCTCAGCCCTTCTGCACCTATCAGCCCTCATTCTAGAAAAGTTGTAAACCATATAGAAGAAACTCACCATCTGAAATATCAGCAAAGTGGTTTCTTTGGCATCTAGGGGGTACTGAGCATTTTCAAAAAATGATGTAACAGATGATGTAACAGATGATGTGACAGATTGAAAGGAGATGAGGAAAGGGAAAGGCTGGGAAGTCTCATCTCCACCGTTAAGGGATTGGGTGCCATTTTCAGCAAACCCCCAGAACATGCCACTGAAACTAGGATACAGAGTGGGAAAGAAAAACAACAGACCGTAAATAGCTCGAACAATTCCTGGTAGGTTAGCTACACTCTCTCTATATATCAGTATCACCACCCCCAGCAAAACAGCAACTTTAAGCCGTGCCCCGCAATGGTAAAAACTCCGTGCCAAGAACAACAGTGAGTAACAAAGCCAGCCTAGGAACCAGTTAGCTGCCCTCATGCAGAGGTACATTATGAGCTCAAACAGCATGGCTACTGAATGCTCTATCCCAGAATGCTCTATCCCAATTCAGAGCAAGCACAACCAAAATACAAATCAGTACTAGTTTTTTCCACTTTCTCAAGCCCCGCAGTTGGGCGCCAATTTTATTTGCCCTGGTTTAGGGCATATATTTAGGAGGAAACCTCTGGGGGGGGTCTCCTCTAGGAACAGCCGATTCCAATCACCCCTCCCCCTACAGGTCCGGGAAGAATTTCCTTAGAGAAAAGTGGAAAAAACTACTTATTTAACAAATAGAATATTCACAAGCATAGGAAAAATTTGGATAATATGAAAACAATGAAACCTCTCCTTCCTCTGAAGAGATGGTAGATTCAGAGTCCGTCTGAGTCCGGTTCAGTTCTCCAGTGGGGGGGCTGATTGCCGGGCCCGGCTGTAGAAGTCGGCGAGGGTGGGGGGCCCCCCGGGGATTCCCTGGTGTCTTGGGCCCACAGGATGCCAGCCAGTCCCAGGAGGAGGAAAAAGGAAAAAATACACAGCAAAAGAAACAAAGTCTCTCCCTGCAAAAAGCCGCGAAATATCCGAGGAAACTCCGCTGTGTGCCTTTCCTGCACCCACCCGAGAGAATAAAAAAAAAAAAACCCGCAGTCCCGCTGGCATGTAGCCTCTCCGCTCTCTCAAGGCCGAAGTGATAAGATGGGACTCCTGCAGTCGAACGGCGAGTGGTTTTTTTCCTCCACTTTCACTCTCTCTGTCTCTCTGGACCTAACTTAAAGCTGTAGAGCTTAATATCCAGCATAAGGAGGAGGGACGACTGGGGATACAAACAGGTCATATGGCCAACCCAGGACACCCCGCAACCAAGGAAAGTCTCCCTGCCCAGCTGGATATTGGTGATGTATTTCAGGCAGAGCAGGAGACCCCAACGAATGTAAATCTAGTTGTTGGAGACATCATTGCAATGCCAGTCTTGGTAGAGTCTCAGCAATTCACCCAGGTAGCCTCTGTTCACTGCCCAGCGGCTGTTTGACTCTGGAAAGGAGAGGAAAGGCAGAATTAAACTCCTTCCTGTTGGATAATTGTGGCTACTCAGTGCTGGAACTCAGACTTTAACACCTCCTCATTCTGACTTCATGGTCTCAGTTAAAATATAATATTTTTTTAACCTTTTTTTGTTACTTAAAATGTTGTTTGATAAACATGATTTAGGTTCTTAGAATAATACATGGAAAGAGAAAGCAACAGTATCCTGTCTGGAAACAGGAACCCTCCAGATGAACCAAACCATGAGCCTATATTTCCTTCCAAGTGCTAATAAACCTAATTCCAGTTGCAGCACCACAAGATTTCCTGAAACTACTGAAGCTCCTGAGGAGTGAAAAAAGCTGAAGAACAGTAAGAATAGTCAACAGCATAAAATCTTCACACAGTGCTACATTTCAGTCCTGAGAGAACAACTTGCTGAGATCAACAAGTTCAGAAACCTTGTGGCTGTACAGTCCTGTCACAGCCAGAGAATTTTTGTTTAACTTCTAAATGTATTCTCACAAATACCTGTATAATGAAAACCATGAATCAAGTGATTCTGGAAACCCACAGTATTTAAAAATTAACAAAACACCAACATGAGCAATAGCAGTTTGGGCTTCTTTTCTGTTGCTTTCTGGCCCCAAGATTTTAAAGGTCACATTCAGATAGTGTTTAAAGGCTTTACTGCATGGGCAAGAAAAATACAAAAATATATTTTTAAAAATAAACTTTTTATAAAAATATAAATGGAAATACTTCCCCAATCATGTAGCTGCAGGATATTCAACTGAAAGAAGATGATAAAGATTGTGATATAACACATCCCTTCACCTCCTGCATCCCTTGCCCTGCCCCCCAGGACAAACACGAAGCCACACCAGACTCCAGGCTCCCTCCGTTCAAACCCACTCTGCCTAAATTTTCCTGACTGGTCGTGACATTCCTTGCTGTGACACACATTAAAAGCTGTCAGGAGCTCAGTAATCAGCTGGGGGGCCAGGTAGCATATGTAAGGCAGGAGCTCAGCTCTGAATGCCAATCAGCACTTGCAGCTCACAGCAGATGGCTCCTGGTACGGCTGCTCCGGAGCTGGTGGGCTCCAATCCGTTTCCAGTTCATTAAACAAAGTGCCAGAGCCTCTCACACCTGGAGCTTTGAAGTCATCAGTGGGGACAGGAGAAGCAGCTAGAGGTTAAGTGAGAGGAGAGAAAGATGCTGCCTGAAGAAAATCAGCAGCAAGAGAAGGCATGGAAGGAATAAGCAGGAAGCAGCAAGGGCAGCAAACCTCAATCCCAGTGATGAAGGAGGTGGAGACATTGGGAAGGGGAAGGAAGTCACCTGAAGTTGTCTCAATCTGTTCTCTGTAGTAGGTTAGCAAACCCTTACCTGGAGGGGGGGATTGGAAGGTTTTTTTGCTACCTGGCCTGGTCCTGCAATTTTCTCTACCATTGGCACCAAACAGCACCTGCAGCCCAGGCTGGCAACTCATTTTAGTGCTGCCCTGCTGTCATGCCCTGCTCTGACCTGCTGCTCCCACAGCTATTCCAGTCCCACACAGCTCTGCCCAGGCTCCCACACCAGTGCAGCCCTCTAGCACTGCCTCCCCTTGCAGGTAACCTCCTACATTAACTCTGCATTCCGAGGCTCATTGGTTGTCAGCATGGAGAAGGTCACCCTCCTCCTTTGACCTTCACTCTGTATTTCTGTTTTCTATTTGACCCTCTGTGAGAAAACTTTAATTGCTTGAGAATCCCTTATCAATCCAAATGATTTTATTAATGATTTCCTGTTAATCCTCAACCAGCTGTCATGTTTACTAACCTGCAGGATGACTAACCCCTTAAATCAGTCAATCTTCCTTGAAGAATTACACAGGAAAAGTCAATAAGTATATAAAACATGACAACAAGAAGAAGAGAGTCGAGGAGCATAAGGTAGGGACAATTTAGATCAGACTCAGAGCTTCTCTGAGCTGTTCAGGGACAGATGAAATTGGACTAGATCTAGGGTTTTATAGACTGTAGCACTCAGAGGTTGAAGTCTAAGCTTTCTGTGTCAATGTCAATAGGAGGAGGGAAAAACTGGGAAGCACTGTGTGTAGAGCTTCTTGGGATTTTTTTTTTTTTAATGAAAAAGAATTTCCTCAAAGTGGGTTTGTGATTATTTTTTTCCTCACATCTTTTAAGACAGATTTTCACATTTGAATCTCAGCTCCATGTGGACCAGAACACACAACTGTCCTATGCTTTATTTTTAATACTTTTTTAAAAGCATGGAGGAAGGTGTGCAGAATAATTTTGCTTTTTCGCCCCATGTTTTCTGTAGGACTTAACCACCTTTAGGACCAAAACAATCACTTTTCAAAGTGAAGCTGAGATAGTCTATTCTGTGAGAAAGAGATGGAGAGGCAGGACTACAATTTCTTGAACCCTTTGATCAGAAGCAATGAGAATTAATTTCTGAAGGAGCAAAAACCACATTCATTTTGTTTCTCCTGTCTGATTTCATTGATTCTCCTCTGCCCTCATGTACTGTCAGTGTTTTTATTAATTTTTTCTTCATTTTTTTCAGATCTATAGTCAATAAAGTAGTGAATAAATGAAAAAGGAAGTATGCCAAGATCTCCAGAAGGCAGAATGAAAAAAGGAGGCCTTCCCACCTGTCTGTGTCTGTTGGTCTCTCCATCTAGGGATGCACCAGCATGGGTATCTATCTATATTTTGGCACAAATACAGATGGTGGAAATGAATCACACAGGTACAAGCAGCACTGCACAGATTTGCAGGCAGCAAGAACCATCCCTCCTGGAGCGAGTGTGTACGGTCTGTGTGGTAAGTGGCAAAATGTCCTATGTCTTTTGACCCTCCTCCTGATATTCTTTAGTTAGGCCCTTTCCTCCTCCCTGGATGTGGTCAGTGACCAGCGGAAATGGAAGTTTTCCTACCATGTAGCTTTCAGAGGATGGTGCTTCCTATTTTGAGTGAACTGAAGTGACTCCTATCATGTGGAGCCAACAGTGGAAAGTCAGCACCAAAACAAAAAAAACACCTTGTTTTGGCTAAAGACTGGGCTGATAAGTGGCCAAAACTGCATTAACAGCAAAAATCTGACTATACATCAATCACTTTAAGCTATAAATATCTGCAGCCATCAGTTGAGCTCTCCTCCATTCAGCAGCAGCTAGATGTGTGGCACTGATCTCCCCTTGAGCAGGGACACCTCTCAAGGTTATCCCTCAAGGCTGATGGATCCCTTCCCTGACACCTGACATGGGTGGGTTGCTAAGTGACATTTTTAGCATGTGTGCGGCATTCAAGCCACATAGTGAGCTTACGTGTTCATCTTTGAATCCCATCCTAACCTTAAGTGTAGTAAATAGTGGAGTATTTTCCTCCAATCCATCTGTGCTTATTAAATCTTTTGCATACCCAGGTTTATTGATTAAACTACTAGATCACATCTGTCTGAGCAATCTCTGACTCTTCCCCTGTGACAGTCTGTCTTCCAAATCTTATTCTGGCATCTCTGACAGGGGAGCACCATCCCAAACCCTCCCTGGAATTCTGTTTTCTTTGCAAGAGTTTCACTTCTGCCTGATGAGATGGGGGTGAGAGGAAAACACTCAATGCCTTCTTAGTTTCCCACATTTCTGGAACTGCCCCTCCATTTGTGACTTCCAGGGCAGTGCTGCTCATCAGTGAAAGTTTGAGCTCTGCAGCTCAGAACACGGGACCTGAATCACCTGTGCAGTTCACCACAACCATCTGACATGAATCTCCAGCCAACAAGCAGAAGCCTCAAATGGTTAAAGGTGCATCTAAATTAGCAAGGGCATCACACTAGAAAGAAATCCCCAGTCTTGATAGAATTCTTGTTTTGTGTTGGGGGTCAAGGACAGACTCTAAAGTCAGATTTTCAGTGTAGTAGATAAAAGCCTCATGACCACCAGTGTTACTGTGGACATTTCTGAAGCCCTCTTTGCAATCCAGTCCCCTTTGAAGTGTTTGCCAAGAACAGGGGTACCACTGGAAAACATGCAGTGTATTTAATCACAAAACTGAATTACACTCAACCTGAAATATGATGAGCAATGCACTGCTTACCAGGCAGAACAAAGAGATATTTATCTTTCTGTCTATCTGCTTAAATCTCTTTGTTGATGCCACTCAGCTGATTCATTATGCCAAGAACATACATTGCTACAGCTTGGAAATAAGAATACCCTGCTACATTAACCCCATGGCCCCTAAAGCAGTGAAAGGAATAAGAAAAACTCCAACTCCCCCAGTCTGCTCTAGTGATTGCCTCTTGGGAATGAAAAATGCAAGATATCTCCTGCAGCAAAGAGAATGCAGGTGTTTTATTTGGTCATTGAGAGGCCATTTTTGCATAGAAAAGCACAAGGGCTCTCTATAGAAACAAAATTAATTATCCCCATGAAGAAACCAAGTCACACAAGAAGTGCTGGGATCACTTCAGACCCAGTGGGCTCTACAGCAAGGAGTTGGTATTAGCTCAATTCGTGCTGGAAGCCAGAAGACTGCCCTGTAGTTTTGCCCTAAACAGTTTCCCTTTTCTCCTTTGCTTTTCAGTTTCACAGCATTTTCTGAAAACCAGTAATAAAATTAAAAACAAAAATACAGTTGCACAAAATCGACAGTGTGATTTTTCTGACTGAAGTGGTTTGAAAGAGTTTTAATAAGGACACCAGAATTTGGATGACTTCCTCAAATGCAGACACTGAATTTTAGGAAGTCAGATCATCACTGGATGCACAAACACTGCCCATGCCAAGAAAAAGAGGTAAACAATCATTATTAAGGATGTCAACAGAGAATAATTCAGCTCCTCGACACTTAGTTTTCATTACTCCCACTCTGAGAGGTAAAACATCAGGAAGTTGCCATGCCCCAGGAGATGAAATCTGGAGCACTGAGTTACAGTTTGGGATATGTCTGTGAATGAAGATATTCATTGGGGAAGGGAACATAAAGGACAGAAAAATTATTTTCTTTCCCACAGAGTGGCTCTTCTCAAAGAGATAAAAGTATAGAATCAAGACTCTTTGCATTCTGAAATTCAGGAAGAAAAGACAGACACAACGCTTGGTTTAGATTATCATGAAAGGAACTGCAAAATTCAACTCTGATCACAATACCCTACAAGATGTGATCATGGATTTGGAGCCAGACTGATACTGGAGTTTGAAACCAGAGATGGATAATAAAGATTTAAACTGATGATGAGAGATGGGTGCCTAGTACAGTATGAGGCAAATCTCAGATATTGTGCTGTTGGCTACAAGAACTGGGATGGTTTATACATGGGATATTTTGACTTGAGATCAAAGACCTGCCTCACTAGATCTGTTGTCAAGCATTATGGATTCAGATGTAGAGAGTGCAGGCCTTCCACACACCCTAATCTGCTTCTGTGCCAGAACATCACTTTCTGTTCCTCAGAGTTGCTTGCCCCTCCTTGATGCCAATATAAGAGGAAAAGAATGACAATGATTATTTTATCCCAGCAGCTGCAAAATATAATTCTTATGGTTTGATAAAAAAAAAAGAAGTGGGTGAAAGGTTAAATAAAGGTTAGTTGATGGAAGATGGGGAGGAAAGAGTAGGAAATGAGAGATGAAAGGCTGTGCAAGAAGATAAAGACAGCAAAAGGAGAAAGATTTAGAAAGAAAGAAGGGGAATGCCATCAGCAGTAACTGCTGTTAGCACACAGAATTGTCTTGATGAAATAAGCATGATCAGGAGGTCACCAGAACCTGTCTCTTTAAATTGCTCATTACAATTTTACCAGGCAAGCACGGCACCAAGGGCCCTGCCCGTTTCCCCAACCTTTTCCCTCAATATCCACTCAGCCAATGCCTCTGAGACCAGCTCTAGCTAATTTCCTTAAAGACATGCAAGCTGGTAATTCTGGGAAGCTCAGATAGTCAGGAATAACAAACACGACCGAAATTAGATTAAAATAACCTGCTGATAAACAAATTACTCACCCAAAATACACATTGGGTTAGGTACTGTGGGGATCCCTATAAGCACATCGCCACCGTGTGGCTCCTGGTCCCTCATATCCCCTCCAGCCTCAACACCCCGGGCATGGGTTTGTCCCTGCTTGGACAGCAGGTGGCCAGTTTGATTCCACTCCCCCCAAAATGGAAATGGTTTTCTTGGTTTATTCTGGGGTTTGAGGTCACTAAAAGCAATAAACCCCATGGCTAAGAGTGACCTGGAGGGCATCCCACGCCTCCAAGGGCTGCTCAGACAGATTCAGCCAGGGTATCTCCCCTCCACATCTGGGGATCTGAAAGACACTGGAGTGTTCAGGAATTATCTCCCCAGGCCTTAATACAGAGCTGAATCAAGAGATGAAGACTGATGCACAGAGAAGTAGAGCAAAGCCAAAGGAGGCTGAGTGCATGTGCACCCTTGTGTAGCGGTGGTTCAAGCTCAGAGAATGACATATCCCCTGAAGAATTTCTGGGGGCCTAGAAAGTGAGGCTCCTCTGAAGGTAGAGTTAAGTTTGGCCTTGGAAAGGGAGTCGAACTGCCCCTGCCTACCCCTCAGTTAACAATAGTATCTTGTGTCTCACTCTTTCCTCCCTTACTCCTTCCTGACTGCACGCTGACCTCCCGACCCTTGCCTGGTTCCTCCCTTGTACCGTTATGAAATAAGTTGTAACCCTCAGAATAAAAGTCTGAATGTTGGGCTATTCCGGGGTCTTTTGCCCCTGAGCCCAAGCAGAGCGGACCCTCGTGTCTTGTGTCTGATTTGGGCTCTGGGCAAAGGAACACTCTCTCTCTCAGCAGCTCTCTGGTTTTTAGGACAGCGGCCACCATCCCAGGGAAGCCCGGCTCGCGGCGAGGGGAAAAGAAGTCCTCAGCTGAAGTTGACTTAACGAAAAGGAAACTCTCAGAACAAGCCGCCGAGCCGCCGGCCGTCCCTGTGGTCAGCTGTCCGGCCCACGCCACCGGCCGCACCCTTGGACAGAAAAAAAGAGACTGTGGGTAAGTTGCAGTGCCTCACCCCACCTCAGTTTATCTATAGCTATCAGGATCTGCCTCCTCCTCCCCGCCCTGGGCTGTAGTGAGCATCTAGAAATTGAAGAAGACATTTCTTCCCTTTTGTGTCCCAAGTTTGTTGTGTCCCATCTCTTATTTCTTTAGACCACCTTATTCTTTCCCCTCTGAAACACAGCAGCAACCATTTCCTAGGTCCATCTAGACTGGTAATTTTTTCTTACCCTGATGCCTCATTTCCAGGCAAATCTTGCTTCTTGCAGTTATGCACCTGATAAGTGAGCATTTAGCATCAGCTTCTGTTAGGAAGGAGCCAGAAGCCAAGCAGTTTCTATCCAGCCCATGGCTCTGCAGGTGGACAAAGTCTCAAGTAGAGCTTATGGAAGCCCGAGATGAAGATGGATGTTTCTGAATCCATCGGGGAGACACACTGCCATCTGCCTGCTCCATTTAAAACTGCTTTCCCAGTGCAGCTCTGCTAAAAGCAAGGACACTGAACCTCCAGCACAGCCCCATGTATAACCATAATCCCCTGGATCCCTTGGGGCTAAAGCACTCAAGGACAGGCCCACAGGAAACCCCCAGAATAGCCATGTTCTTGTCCTGTTTTACAGCCCTCAGCACCATCAAAGCACAAACTCCCCACCATTTCCCAGCAAGCAGGTTACTGGAGCTTTCAAAGAAACCCCACAATAATCAGTCCACCACTCCATTACTGCAGCACTTTCCAAGATTTCTCTCTTCCATTTAGTTTGTATCCCAATTAAAACATGCTCAGGTGCTGCTGAGTGCTTTGCTGTGTACAGCTTTATCCCCTGTTTTCATAAGCAATTTTCAAGTGCTTTAGCATTCACCAGATTTGTTTCTTAACTCTCCAAGAATCCCTGCACCACTCAAATGCACTGAGGCCAGGGCCACAAATATGATCACTGCGACAAAGAAAGATGTCCTGGTGCAAACCTGAAAAATAATTCACCGCTTTTCCAAGCATGGTGAATTTATCTCAAGGAACCAGAGCTGTTTCTCACATCTCCTGACCCACACTTCCCAAAAGACACAACCTGCTCATTTGTATGCAGCTACCACTGCAGTCTGCTCGAAAAGCCTGGAGTTTCTCATGCCCTGAACTACAGGACAAGGCAAAAACTAGAAGACATTCTTGGCCACTCAGAACTGCAGAAATCATCCAAAAAACACAGTTCAGGCCAAGTTCTGGTTCATTATGCTCTATTTAATTTTACAGTATCAGCACCATTTCCTATATTAAAGCTCCAGTGCCTTTTAAAAAAACCAAAAACAAAAATGTCTTTTCCTAATATCACTTTACCATTCACAACCAAAGAACATTGCTGTTATTTATGTCCTTCTCTCCCTTTCCATGGAAGAAACAACAAATTGGGAGGGGCAATAAGTATTTGTCACTGGCTGGAGAAATTCCCCATTTCTCCCATTGTACCAAGCCCCAGGACAACCAACGCTCTCTAAATATTCAAAATAAGGGTCCAGTCTAGCTCCCTGGGCATCTCCCACAGGGCTGGGGGAGCTCCAAGAATCGGAACTGGTATAGGAAACCCCTGCACTACTGCCTCTTTCCCATGCATTGCTCTTTGGGACCAAGGGATGAGGGAAAACCAAGGGAGAATGAGGTTCTACAGGATCATTCTGTCCAGCAGCACAGCACAGAAAAGAAAGTCAGAAAGAATATGAAAAAAAAAGCTTACTTGATTTCAGCAGAGCTGCCAGAGACCCAATGGCTGCCCTGGGGAAAGAAGAGAGATGGAGAAATAACGTCAAATTCTTCAATAATTTTTGTAACCTTCATCTTCACAGTCTTCTGGGCCAGGATTCCCAGATGGTCTAAACTGACAGCTCATGATGGACTTTGACAGAACTGCAATGATTTATACCAACAGAGGATCCAGCCTCTGCAGCTGACTCAGTTATTCTAAAAGACCATTAGCCCTCTAGCTTTACTGTTACACTGATTTGTAGTGACCATTTGTCATGGGTTGGCCATATGACCTGTTTGTATCCCCAATTGTCCTCGTGCTTATGCTGGACATTAAGCTCTACAGCTTTAAGTTAGTCCCAGAGAGACAGAGAGAGTGAAAGTGGAGGGGAAAAAAAAAAAACAAAAACCACTCGCCGTTTGTCTGCAGTATACCTTTACTCCTACGAACCAAGGCCTTGAGAGAGTTGAGAGGCTACATTCCAGCGGGACAGCATTTTCTTTTTTTTTTTTCCTTTTTCATTCCCTCTGCTGTGGGTGCGGGAACAGCACCCAGCAGAGGGTTTTCCTTGGATTTCCTCAGCTTTTTTTTGCAGGGAGAGACTTTGTTTCTTTTGCTGGGTATTTTTTTCCTTTTTCCTCCTCCTGGGACTGGCTGGCATCGCGTGGGCCCAAGACACCAGGGAACCCCGGAGGGGCCCCCCACCCTCGCCGACTCCTACAGCCGGGCCCGGCAATCGGCCCCCCTCACTGGAGAACTGAACCGGACTCAGACGGACTCTGAATCTACCATCTCTTCAGAGGAAGGAGAGGTTTCATTGTTTTCATATTATCCAAATTTTTCCTATGCTTGTGAATATTCTATTTGTTAAATAAGTAGTTTTTTCCACTTTTCTCTAAGGAAATTCTTCCCAGACCTGTAGGGGGAGGGGTGATTGGAATTGACTCTTCCTAGAGGAGACCCCCCCAGAGGTTTCCTCCTAAATATTTGCCCTAAACCAGGACACCATTAAAATTTAAAGCAACACGCACAAAGTGATCTAACAAGTTCTTAAAGTGCTTCCCCAGAGCTTTTTCTTTGTACCAGAGGCTCAGCACATGCCCACTCCAGAAAAGTGCTTCTACCTGCATCAGCAGATGATAATTTCCATATTAAGCTGGGACATCAATGTCAATATTCCCAGGAAAATCCCACTCCTTTTTCTATTTTCCCAAAACAAGCTTCAACCCTATCCTCCCTCCCAGCTTTAACTGAAAACAAAATTGAATTTCTTTTAATTGAAACCACATCTTGCATTGCAGGAGTATTTAGAGGGCCCTACTCAGAGGAGGACTGGTAGGAAAGCTGATAAAGCTCTGTAGCAAGGCTGCTTGCAGTAAGTAACGGCAGGGACAGACATTTCTGAGGACCTTCTGTGTCATTTCATTGTGCAGGTGAGCAAGAGAACAGCACCTCCCTGAGCCAGCACAGTCCTGGTTTGACTGGGAGCTGGTCACTAACATTGCAGCTTGAGAAGTTGAACTGAGACATCATTGCTGCCCAACTTCTGGAGGCCAGTTCCTTCCTCACATGGTAAAATCTCCATCTTATTTGTCTCACAGAAGACTTTTTTTCTAGTCATGTTCTGCTGGAGCAGGATCCCTGTTCTAACAGGGCTTACTGCTGTGAAGTTCCAAGTGCCCAGAGCTGATTAAATAAATGCAGCTACAAAAACCTGTGCAAGGATTTCTTAAAATGTAATCTCTTTACAAACCAATCCCCAAATAAAATTTTATTAAATTCCACACTGAGCCAATTATCATCCTGCAGCAAATAAGTATTTTTTGTCACCAAGCTGCTGTTCACTGTGTGTCCTAGCAGCAGCTGAGACTAAGATTCAAGAGCTGGTTCTTGCTGATACTGGGTCAACATCTTGATCTAAAGTCATTCTTTCAAAATGAATCTGTCAAGAGTTCAAAAACAGCTTTACAAACTGCAAAGGAAACACACCCAAATAGAGACAGAACAGGAAATCAGTAGCTAAAAATCTCACCAGTGGAAGCACAGTCATGCTTTCATTACTTCCTTAGCTCCAACTAAAGAGCTATCATTCAGATGGTGGAGGAGTACTGTCAACCCCCAAATATTCAGCCTGTGCAGAAAAGGAACATTCTACAGCCACTGATCACTAGTATCTCCCCAAGTTTAAAGTCTGGGACAAAGTAAACAACTCTAAGCAAGTTAAAATTCCACCCAGAGCATCTCCCAAAGTTCACACTCCAGTACATGTCTTTAAAAAGAGACTGCCCTACATATCTTTATTTTACAGGCCTAATGTGATGTCTCAATCACCTGGCAGAGCAGCAGAGCAATAACGGAATGACCAGAGTATCTCTGGCTCCAAGCAGAAGAGTTCTCAGGATTCTTTCTAGGCAACTGTTTTATTTTTCAGATGCTTATGAGCATTGCTAGGAGTTTCAGCAGAGCTACACCACTGTCATAAACACAACACTTCCAGCAAACCTCTCATCAGCCAATAAATCAGCAAATCTGGATCTTCCAATACTTTTGGGGGGGAGGGGGTCCGTGGACCAGACTACTTCATTCATCCTTAAAGAAGCCCAGAACTCCCAGAGCATGTTCTCAAATAGTCTTATCTCCAGTTCCTACTGTCCAGGTAGGGCCTAGGTGCAGTAGACTGACCCCACTGATAAGAATTCCTTTAGAAGAGATTTTGAGAGGAAAAAAAACCATAAAAGACGTGAGGATAAGCTGCAAAATAGGTAAAATAAGTTTAAGGGATAAAACACTTACCGAGAGTAGATCAAGCCAGCCTAACTTGGTATCTTTCTTTTATAAGAAAACTGACTTTTTCCACACAAAGGAAGTGTGGTAGATATAATTTATCTGTACTTTAATAAAGCATTTGATATGGTGCCACACTGAAAATTATTATCCAAGCTGGAGAACATGGGGATTAGTGTAAGAATTACAATGTGGGAAAGGAATTGGTTAAAGAATCAGTGACAGGAGTTGTGCTGGAAGAGGAATTATTAGTCTAGAGGGAAGTTATGTGTGGAAGTCCTCAAGGATCTTTTCAGACTGATTTTATTTCATCTTTTCAATAATGACCTTGGCACAAAAAGTCAGAGTATACTAACAAAATCTGATGACCGTGTGAAGTCAGGAACTGCTGCCAATAGCAGGGAGTTTAGAATATCTTTCAGGGGTAACAAGATGTTCTTGAGTTCTGAAGAAATAGAAATGGGATGAAATGCAATAGTCAAAGTGCAAGGTTAAGCATTTAGGGTTTGATAAGGATTACTGCTATGAGCAGGGGCTCATAATTTGGAAATTAGTAGAGGGACACCCTGGATATATGACCCCATTAAGGGATGAGGACAAGCATGACTAGCAGGGTGGCAACCATGAAAAGGACAGATCAGGTCTCAGAAAAGCCACTGCCAGTGGAGAAGGGAGAGCATGAATGTTCTCATAGAAGGCTTCACCTGAACAGCTGTGTGCAACATTTAGAAGGAACCATGCAGAAATGTGCCAAGGAAATCATTATGGTAATGGATACATAACTCATTTGGAGACTTGAAGATCACAGTTTAGTCACCATAACAAGATGATAGCCAAGAGACATCTGGATTGTTCCCCACAGACACACTGGGTGGCAGAGAAGTAAACACTGAGGAAGGCAGAAAGATACTTAGGCTGAGGAAAAAATTTGGCACTAGGACAAATGGATATAAAATGGCCATGAATACATTTAGCTGGAATTGAAAGGATGGGTTTTAAGCACTGGAAAATGAAGGCATGAAACATCCTCTTGTCAGCAATGGGGCAATCAACCTAATGACTTTGAAAAGGCAGTCTGGATTGCTTATAAACAGGACTGCCAGGCCCAGTTGCCAATGAGGAAAGGGTCTGAGAAAAGTGACCCAGGAATGACTGTAGCCCTATAGCCTTACATTTTAAACATAGATATAATGGGAATGAAATGAGAAACACGTATTCGAAGTGCAGAGTTAATCAGCCAGCCCAGAAAAGAGCAGCTGCACCAGCTTAAGATGGAAGTCCAAAGAGTCCAGTGTCCTGTGGCCAACAGTGCCAAGGAAAGCATGCAAAGCCACAGCAGAAACACAGTGCTAGGACTTGCAGAACAGACTCAAACTCCTGCAGCTTTCAGTCCAGAGATCCCATAAACTAGCATTGGTGCCTTTGGAATGGGGTTTCAGCTGTTAGCTGATTTTGCTTCCATATACTTGCCAGAAAACTTTTGAACTTGTGCAAACTCTTAGCATTCATAATTATCCTGGAAAAGGACTTTCACACCTACATTGTGTAGAGAGTCAGCTCCCTGCATTTGTTTTAAGTTTGGACTTTCAATCAGCATTGTAATTTGCACATTAAGTCAGGTGTTAGCCATCTCCAGAATAATACCTTTTTCAATGCTGAACAAAATCAAACATACAAAAAAACACCCTATGGGAAACAATAAATCATAGAAGAGGAATAGAAGCAGAATAGGCTTTCACTAAAAGCAGCAGCAAGACCATTGAAGCATCAGCAGGGCCACAGCAAGCCAGGCAAATGATGTTTGTAATAATACCAGCTCCTCTTAGCACCATATGGCAAACCAACAGCACTTCGCTGGCATCAGGAGAGATAACGAGATGAGTAAGCCTGGGACAGGAAGACAGAGGAGTTCTGTCCTGGTTTAGGGCAAATATTTAGGAGGAAACCTCTGGGGGGTCTCCTCTAGGAAGAGTCGATTCCAATCACCCCTCCCCCTACAGGCCTGGGAAGAATTTCCTTAGAGAAAAGTGGAAAAAACTATTTATTTAACAAATAGAATATTCACAAGTATAGGAAAATATTGGATAATATGAAAGCAATGAAACCTCTCCTTCCTCTGAAGAGGTGGTAGATTCAGAGTCTGTCTGAGTCCGGTTCAGTTCTCCAGTGGGGGGGCCGATTGCCGGCCTGGCTTGTAGAAGTCGGCGAGGGGGGGCCCCCCAGGGGTTCCCTGGTGTCCCGGGCCCACGCGATGCCAGCCAGTCCCAGGAAGAGGAAAAAGGAAAAAATACCCAGCAAAAGAAACAAAGTCTCTCCCTGCAAAAAGCCAGGAAAAATCTGAGGAAACCCTCCGCTGTGAACTCTTCCAGCACCCACACCAGAGAGAGAGTAAAAAACAGAAAAAAAAGAAAAAGAGATAACGCTGTCCGCTGGAATGTAGCCTCTCCGCTCTCTCTCAGCCTTGGTTCGTAGGAGTAAAAGTATACTGCAGACAGACGGCGAGTGGTTTTTTTTTTCCTCCACCTTTACTTTCTCTGTCTTTCTGGGACCAACTTAAAACTGCAGAACTTAATGTCCAGCATAAGCAAGAGGACGATTGGGGATACAAACAGGTCATATGGCCAACCCAGGACAAGTTCATAAATTGTGCACGAGAGCAAGGACATGGTGGGAGGAAGATGAGAACAGGAGGAAAAGTTTAAGAACACAAGAAAGATGACTTGATGAGCCATATGCCAGACCAGAGAATTTGATAGGGTGCCCAGAGCAAATATCTGCATTTGTCTCAAGAAGAAATGGAGGGGGGATGAGGGGGGGAAAAAGGATTAAATCATTAAAAATCTTGCCAAATCTGTCCAGATGCCTTCCTCTGATTTTCTGTTTTTTCGTGGCAATACATTAGAAAAATCTTAGCTATTTTGTCAAGTCCAGTGTATCCCAAAGGAGACTCATTTATACATTAAAACAAACAAAAAAAAAGTATAAATAAAGTTCCACTATCTCATAAAGCATAGTAATAAATGCTGCTCCATAATCAGAGAACATTAAAATCTCCCTGTAGTAGCAGTCGAGACTGCCCCTCTGAAGAATGGAAAATTTTGAAATGTTTCCAAGTCAGCAGCTTGGATATCTGGGCAAGAGTACAACTAGCAGACAGATAGACAAATGCAACTTCCAGATCATGTGCTTAGGAACCAGGAGCAACAACAAAGAAAAACTCCATGTCCCAAGCCAAAGTGCAATTGGATTAGCCAGTAAAACCAGGTTGTTAAAGAGCCTGGACAAAGGAGTCCTGAGCCTAGGTCACCCTTTCAGAGCTGAGCTGCCAGGATATTTTTTGCTTGAAATCACTGCAGGCAGAGGAGCCTGAAAGCCAAGATCCCTCCAGTTTTCTTCTGCACTGTAACCTCAGCTCAAAGCACAAGGCACTTGTGCTCTCTGATGGACAATCCTGAGCCTGTTTCTGTCTCTTGAAGAAAACAGGACTCCTGAAAATGCAAAGCCCCACTCCAGAAGAGACACATGGTTGACTGCATGGAAGGATTTTAATACTCACAGACCACACTGATGGTGCACAACCACCCAGGACTAGCCTGGAACTAGGGACAGGGGACAGCAGAGAAGCCAAAGACTGAACAAAGAAATGAACCGAAAGGGCTCTGCAGATCAACCCCAAAGTAACTTAACCACCCTTCCTTCTGTGAAATTGTGCTTTCTACACTCTAAAACATAGAACACCCTCTTCAAATTATTGAATGAAAGCTAGAGACTCAGTGCTTTATTATAAACCTTTTCAGCCTGATGCCTAATTCTCACAGCAATCGCACTTGGATGAAAAATACATAAAGCACTATTTTTATAGAAACATAAGAAAATACTCTGCCCTGGCAGAACCCATGTTGCTCAACTCCTCCTGCCCTCCACCCTGCTGTTTTACATATACTCACTTGTTTCTTTCATGTTTCTTTATATCACAGGCAGTGTAGAAGGGACCCTGTAGTATGTATTTGTACAGCACCTGGCACAATGGACCCCTGACTCAGAGCCCAAAACCCCTAAGCTTCCACAGGGCCTCTCTCCTGGGGGAATTGTTGCCAAATGTACACATAATCTGGCTGCATTTTTGCCTCAAACCCCTGGGACTCATGCTTAACTACTAGAATTTATATAGTCATAGAACCACTCACTGTAAAGATGATTTCACATTTGACAACTGAGAGACATTCAGAAACAACATGCAGGCACCACTGCAATAGGTGCTTTATAAATCCTACCAGAAGCTAGATCTCATCTGAGGAAGATGCCTTGAAAGTAGTTTCCCTCAGGGCCCAGGAATACAGATCTTAAATATGCAGACACTTGCACAGTGATTTGTTTTAAAGACTTAACACCAGCAGTTTCACAAATTTTGGAAATATGGGTGGGCAAAAGCTGCTTATGCTGCTGGCATTTTCATAGCAGTGCTAGGCTAGAACTTATGCAAAAACACCCATCATCTTGTCCACTTCAACTCCAGCTTGTTAGCAAGGCATTAAAACTTACACTGAAGGTAAAGTTTGCTTAGTCTGCAATGTCCCACACACTGCCAACAGACAGAGTTTGGAGATCCAGCTGTTGTGTACAGATGTGCTTTCAGTGTAGTGCTGAAAGATGAGGGGAAAAAAATCCACACACTCCTTTTCTAATGGATACATCCATTCCAGTGACTGAAGTGTCTCAGTTCCCAGGTTCAGCTCAAAGCCCTCACTGCAGCATCTTCCAAACATCTCTGCCTGCTCTGGAGCCTGTCAGGTTAAAATCAGGTACAGCCTTCCAGCCTCTTTCATCTGTGCCTCCCAGAAAGAAGAGTGACTCCAGGCTTATCCTCCAGGCATCCTTACAAGTACCCTATTTTTTCTTGTGTACAAGTACAGAAGGGGAGACAGCTGTATGCTAAAAAGTCAAGCTATTCTTCACAGCTCCAAATTAAATTAGCTTCAAAGTAGTAACAAAGGTACACAAAATATGCTTAAAACCTTGCCGAAAGAATGCCCAGGCATTTCTCACAGTGCAGTGCAGAGCTTGCACTGCCTCCCCAGGCAGAAGCCAGACCTCAGAAGATTATGTCAGCTCTCTCTCCAGGGTCAGATGTCACCAATATGGCTGAGACAGGCTGTGACAGATTGTCATTCACATCAAGATGAAGAGGCTGGAAGGTTCACAATCAGACAGAATTCTTAACAAATTCATCACCCAGGCAGTTCCAGGCTGACAGTGTGAGAACCCAGCTCTCCCACCCCAGGGACACAAAAAAGGGGTCTGGGAAAGGGGCTCAGTACTGTCCTTGATTGATTAAGAGGAGTGGTGAGGACACTCATCCAGGCCATATCGGCTAACAAGCACCAGCAGAGCCCTATAGAACATCTCATACACAGTTAAAGTGTGTCAGGGAATGTGGTTAAATCCCCCTCCTTTCCCCAGGCAGCTGTCTTCCAATCCAGTTGCTACTCAGTTCAAAAGAGCCTGGTGTTCTCTTGGCTCACTTCTTAGCTGTCATTTTATTTGTAGCTCATCCATTCCCAGCAGCTTTTGCTCTGGAAACAACAGGGATTGACATGAAGACTCTGCTGACAGGAGAGTGTGTGCTCCACACGTTGGGGACAACACCCAGCTCCATTTTTCTTACTTCTGGATCATTCAGCCTTACACTTTTCTGAGTGCTGTGTACACCCAGGGTAAGGGCAGGGAAAGGGACACAATTTGTGCACCTTGCTTAAGGCATGATGATGTCAAATGGCACTTCTTGGTGACATACCCAGGAACCCTGGGCTCAAATCTCAGCAGGGCAACCGGGACTACTTTCATTAAGAGAAATTGAATTGCAGGTGCTTTGCCACTAGGGAGTCTCTGATGGTGAACTATTAAGGGAGAGTTTGGGGGGACCCAGGGGATTTTGATGCCAGAAAATAAGGCTGCACACACACCATATTACTGGCAATCCACTGCAAGATTTTCATTTTATGGACACTGTCAATTACTGGCAGTGAAATATACAAGGGCAGCTTTTGCTGCTGACAGTCCAGGTAAAGAAGTATCTAACATGTCACTTCTTGTGCCCAGAGCTACTTGGAGGCATAAAAGGGAGGCTGTTTCAATGCAATCAAGGCTAAGAGCTGTAGCTCTTCCTGACTGCTGGTTAGCACAAAACATCTCTAAAGGCAGCAGTAATCTCAGGGTACAACATCTTTAAAAAGCACTTTGTAGTGAAAGGAGCTCTTGAGCTGTTTGAAATAGTCACCTTTCCTGCAAGGAGCTAGGCTGCTACGATGGATGGAAAACCTGAGTTCTCATTTCAGCTTTTCCTGTGGTTTTCAGAATTCTGAGGTCTGTTTTGTTTGAGGTTTTTGGTTGGTTGGTCTTTTTAAGCAAAGAAATAAACATCTTTCAGAGAAGCTAATTTTAAAAAGGTGTGATATAGTGGTGGTTCAAGCCCAGAGAGTTACATATCCCCTGAGGAATTTCTGGGGGCCTAGAGAGTGAGGCCCCTCTGAAGGTAGAGTTAGGTTTGGCCTTGGAAAGGGGGTCGAACTCGACCTTCAGTTAACAATGGTATCTTGTGTCTCCCTCTCTCCTCCCTTACGCCTTCCTGACTAGGCCCTGACCCTCTGACCCTTCCCTGTTCCTTCCCTGTACCGTTATGAGATAAGTTGTAACCCTCAGAATAAAAGTCTGAAAGCTGGGCTATCCGGGGTCTTTTGCCCCTGAGCCCAAGCAGAGCAGACCATGGTGTGTTGTGTCTGATTTGGGCTATGGACAAGGGAACACACTCTCTCTCAGCAGCTCTCTGGCTTTTGGGACAGTGGCCACCATCCCAGGGAAGCCCGGCTCGCGGCAAGGGGAAAAGAAGTCCTTAGCTGAAGTTGACTTAACAAAAAGGAAATTTTCAGAACAAGCCGCCGAGCCGCCGGCCATCCCTGTGGTCAGTTGTCCGGCCCTCTCCACCGGCCACAGTGTACAACATATGAGACTTGAAAAGAACATGAATTATAAAGCTGAAGGACTGAGAAAGCATCATCTTCATTGATCTCTTCCAAGAAAGAAGGCTGACTTGTATAGAAGCCTTTTCTTTAAGCAAAATTCAGATGTTTCAGAACAATAGAAGGAATTACTTATATTGAACACAAGATTTAAAAGCTCTGGGTTTTCTTTTTTTTTAATCTAATGGTACTGTTTCCATATTACAAGGCCCTAGAAATAGATCCATCAGTTTGAGTTCATATTGCACTTCACTCCCCTCTGGTCCTACTCAGATGAAGCAAATCCATAAAGTCCAGCCAAAGGAAACTCAAAGTTTCAAATCTCTAGGGAAGAGGGCTGGATTTGCAGAGAGTTTTTTGAATATGCCAGAGCAAGAAGCAGTTTCATGCAGCAGGTGCAAGTGCAAAAAGATATCTATGAAATTAATCTTCTTGCATGCTGTCCTGGGTTGATCGTATGATCTTTGTATCCTCAGTCGTCCCTCCTGCTTATGCTGGATATTAAGCTCTGCAGCTTTAAGTTAGGCCCAGAGAGACAGAGAGAGTGAAAGCAGGAAAAAAAACCAAAAACCACCGGCCGTTTGTCTGCAGGAGTTACACCTTTACTCCCCCAGGAAATCCTTGAGGGATTACGTTCCAGTGGGACAGCGATATCTCACTCTCTCGGTGCTGTGTGCTCGGGAAGCTCACAGCGGAGGATTTCCTCGGATCTTTCTCGGCTTTTTGCAGGGAGAGACTTTGTTTCTTTTGCTGGTTTTTTTTTCTTCCTCCTGGGACTGGTCAGCATCTCGGTGGCCCAAGACATCAGGGTAATCCCCCTGGGGGCCCGGGGGGGGGGGGGGGGGGGGGGGG
>JAHLSL010000027.1:406138-427693 GCA_025920805.1 Petroica traversi | reverse complement strand
CATGCCAGAGGATTGAAACTGACCCAGATGTCCGGACTCTGGTTTACCATCTCTTCAGAGGGAGGAGAGGTTTCATTGTTTTAATATTATCCAAATTTTCTATGCTTGTGAATATTCTATTTGTTAAATAAATATTTTTTTCCTCTTTTCTCTAAGGAAATTTTTCCCCAACCTGTTTGGGGGAGGGGTGGTTGGAATCAGCTTTTCTAGAGGAGACCCTCCCCAGAGGTTTCCTCCTAAAATTTTACCCTAAACCAGGACACGTGTAATGCATTTATCAACCCCCATGTGCTTCCCAAGGAGGTATCATTTCCCTTGTTATGCTCACATGTCAGGCTGTTTCTGTCCATTCCTCTTACTAAATACCAAAGGATGGTGGACAAAGTTAGACCTGACTGAAAAGCTCACATGCAAGTGGAATTTCAACAAAATATACAGAAGAAAATGTTCAGAATAGGCCACCAAATCTTTCCTGTTTTCCAGCTATTCCCAATTTTCAACTTTTCTCATGATTGTGTTCCCTAAGTACACCCACACACAGCCCTCCAGCACTAAATTTAGTGTGAATTGGGCATTTTACAGCTTGTTGGTCCTAACTGATGCTGCCAAGCAGGAACATGGCTGGAAATACTGGGGTATTCATTTGTATGCCTCGTGTGCGCACGATCCTGAGCTTAATTGGTACTATTAAATCAGTCTCAAATTGAGAACAATGCATAAAGATGCTCAAGAACCACAAAGTAACATTCTCTTACAGATTCCTAATAGGCATCTTGACTTAATTTAAAAGGCATTTTTATGTCTAAACATGCAGGTAGCACTCAGCAGGATTTTTTAAAGCTCCTTTGTATACTAAGGTCAGAACTACCTTTTAACTGTACAAGTGAATCCATTAACCTGCTGAGAGGCTTTCTTTTTATGGTTACATTCCCTTTCATCTTCACGCATTTAAATATCTCTTAAAATCGGGACATTCATTCAAAAAATTCAGGTCTCACCTAAATACCTAAACACCAATGCCAATAGCCAATTTTAAGAAATTTTTCAAATGTGTCCTTTGTGCTAGGAAAAATGCCCATTTTACCCAGCACGTGTGTTGAAACAGAGGGCTGCAAAACACATGTAAAATGGTGCTAGAAATGTATAATACTGACTTGTTTTGCCACAGGAAAGCATGAAGTTTTAGGGGAGGGGAAAATGTTGCAATTGCAGAGCAGGGAGAAAAGCTTATTAATTTGCCTGGGATTTTCAATAAGGGTTTAGCAGAAACAGCCATCCTGCTCTTCACCTCTCTCAGCCATTCTGTGGTTTCTGTCTTGCTGGACAGTGAGGGAGGGTGGGGGTTCTGCTGTATTGTGCACAACTTCCAGAGATACATCTGCAGGAAAAGGAGCCAAGGTGTGGGAAGCAAGCAGCTTTCCCACTGCCCTGCAGCAGCTTTTTGGACATAAAAACTCCAGGCTGCAGGAGAGGAGGCAGCAGAGTCACCTGAGGACTGATCAGGTGCACACAAAACAGGATAGATGCTGCAAATGAGGATGCATCTTCTGCTGGAGCTGTCCCTGCAAGCAGGCTGAGCCACCACGCCCAGCAGCAGCACCCCAATGCCTGCTGTGACCCTGTCCTTGTCCTGTCCGTATCTCCCCAGCTCTGCAGGACAAAAGTAGGACATCAGACTGCAGGGAAGGCAACCTGCAGGCTGCAGGTCAGAGATGAGGCTCTCTGCAACCACAGGACCTGGAGATAAGCAACATTTCAAACAATAGCCTGTACAAGACAGCAGTGGGAATGGCATAGGTAGGGTCCTGAGGAAGAATGAGATGTTTGTTTATTCATTTCACCGGAATGCACAGGAGTCAGGGAAATAGGTTTCTCTGCTAGATCACCCATGTTGCCTTCCACACAGCACTTTGCCATTTGCAGAATATGCCCTATGGTCCTCATAAAGCCTGAACTGCATCCCTTTAACACAGGAAAGAAACACATGGATTTGGTGTGCTCAAGTTATAGAATGATTCTCGCTTTTCTATTCTGCAGCAATCTGGCTTTTGCTGTCTCAGAGCCATGACCTTTCTGTTTGCACTTCAGGGGAAGTTTCCATTCCCATCCCAGAGCTGCAGCCATCCGTGTTGGGAATCAGCAGCCCTGTTCTTCCTCACCAGCCACTTCTTCAGGTTCTCCCCTTCACATTCCAAGCCCTGCCTCCAAACACCTCCCACAGCAGCTCAGCTCTGGGTTTATTTACAGATTTTACTGGCATTGCTGCAATTTCAAGTGTTGCCCTGCAGATAAAGAGATGGAGAAGAGCCATGCCAGCGTGAGCCAGAGCCCTGTACTGAATCTGAGCCACTGCTGTTAGAAAACCTCTCCCCTAAAAAATTCATTTCACCTTCATTGGCAAATACTCTATTATTTACCCAATCTCTTTTATCTCTGTAATAATTGTTTGATAACTATTCAAAAGAACCTGAAAGACTGAAGACTTTGGAGCTCTCTTTCTCTTATGCATTGGAAATGAGTGCTTTGTGTTGCCTCTGTATCTCTAAATCCTGTTACCCTGCTGCTGCTACAGCTGGTGAGGCTTCAACAGTGCTATCAGGACAGGGAACCCTGCAGCAGAAAAGCTGTTGCTAAGGCTTTGACACTGTGTCATATAACTCTGCTCAGGGCAGGTCTAATCACTGCTGTGCTTTAAAACCACTGATAGTTCTAGAGACAGGCTCACACTCCACCTCCCAGCACCCCACTGGTGCAGCTGGGAAAAAGCCTCAGCAACACCAGGAAATTCTTGGGGCTGATTTCTTTGTAGGGACAGCATCGTGCAAATTGTTTCTGTAGAAGTTCTGCATTGAGACTTATTTTCACTGATTTTTTTCCAAATTTCCCTTTTCTATCTTTGCACTGAAAGCTTTTGTGAGGAGGATTTCACAGCTGCTTTCTACCCCCCACATAAGAGCAAGAGGCTTCTGGGTGAGAGAAGAAATGGCAATAAATCAAGTGAAAGGCAAAGAAGAGGAGATTCCTGGGCTCTCACATGTGCTGACACACAAGTGAGTGCCCTCAGCTTTATCTGCTCACTCTCTGGCCTCTATCAGAGATTCACGTCATTATCCAACTCAGTGATTTTCGAGGGGGAATTCTTTCTCAGTCTCCTTGACAAAGGAAAACCAATGTAGGCAAACAGGCAGGGTGGGCACATGTTCATCATCTCTACATGCACATTCAGATAGGCTTTGTTTGGAAATTCCTTCCCTCCAGTCCCTGCCCAGGGCTGCCTGGTTGAGGTTTTCTGAAGGCTTCAGCACTTCACAGCCACCTCAGACACGATTAGAAGGTCACATAACCACGCTGCTCAACCCTCTCCTCACTGCGTCAGCTCCTCATTCACTCTACAGTCCACTTCAACTGCATCCCACCTGAACATAAAACCTTTCACAAATTCACTACTGTTTTTCTCTCTTCTTTCTCATTTCCCCCCTCTGTGTTCTCACTGAATGCCTCAGGCAGAGCTGAGTGTTCTCTCACTACCCTTAGTAAGGCTTGAGAAAGGTGTAGGTTTAAGCATATGAAAAGTCTGATCTCAGGTGACTTGCCCACAATAACACACAGCATTTCAGGTTAACACTTCAGACATGAGAGATCTTTTGTCTCCTAACTTTGACTTTTTGCCTTTTTCACTCTTTCAACCCCTTCACCACTGGTGAAAAAAACTCCCTGCACCTCCAGCCTGCGCATTCCTCATCTCACAGAAAACCCACAAACTTCCAGAAGTCACCCCAACCCTTCATTTCTTCCTAAGGAAGAACCTTCCTCCTAGCTCTAGTCTCATTTTTTAAAATTTTTTTAATAATTCCACTCTGGTTTTGACATGCTGCTTACAAAATGCTTGGCATAACCAGTTCCTACTAGTCTTGACCTAATATCCTATGGGGGACTATCATATTCAGCTGCAAAAAAGCATTATTAACATTAACAATTCATCTAACTCTGGGAAACACTCCCAGATGCAAGTGATGTATGAAATCAAATCACACCTCCCATTTTGATAGGAGTGACAGTAGATTCCATGGTTACATGGGATATACACCTAGGAGGCAGTGGGATTGCAATGAGGCACCCAAGGGTTAGTTTTAACCCACTTACAACAAAAACCAACAGTGAAACAGATATGAAGCAACATGAATAATACTCCCAGACTGGATGATATGTCCTAAGAAGCTTGGGTAGCCCACACTGGAGGCCCTGCTGCAAGCCTGAACAGTTGTCAGGAGAAGAAGGAAGATTAGAGCTCAGGCAGAGGAAATCTGCCCAACAAACCCAGAGCTGTCTGCAGTATGGGCATAGCCAAAGCCATCACGTGAGGCCAGCCATGAATTGCATCTGCCATAGCCACGGGCTGTGAAAAGACAAGAACTTGAGAACAGCAGGGACCTGCCCTCCCAGCATCTTTCCAAATATAGCACTCTAGCCCACCAAAGGGGAGACAGAAGTGGCAGGCAAAGAAAGGCCCTCATCTGAAAGCATTGTTTCCCTTTCCAACTGTGACCTGAAATAGATGCAAAACACACTCTAGACCTAAAAGAAAAAGGCAAATGTCTCTTTCAAAATAACAGTCTCACTAAGTTGCTCCATTTATAAATCAATTCCTCCCTTCCCGTGACATATTAAATTAAGCTGAGAAGTGAATTTCTCTCTCTATAATGCTCATTCAGCAATTTTTAATGGCTCGGAGGTAGGTGGTGAAACTTGCCATTCCAAAGGCTACCAAGAGATGGCACCAGGATTTCCGTGTGCCACGTGTTCATCCAGACCCCTGGAGCAACCTTGGGAGATGCTGTTCCTTTCCGCCTCATCAATTCCTCAATCAATTCAAATCTTGCCTGAAAACATCTCTTCTTCCCTTGTCTCTACCTCTTAATTTTTCAATTTCTCTCATCTACTGCTATTAACAGAACAATGCCAGTAAAGTGTAATTCTGAAATGCAACTCTATTTGTTCTGCAAAGCAGCACTGACATACCATCAGTCTGAAATGAGATTTTGTAACCGATTATTGATATTAGAACAGGTCATTCTTTGAGAGAAACCACACAGACTGTAAAAATAATGAAAGAGAAGGAACTAAATGAAACTGGGACACCTCTGGCTCCAAGATCATTTCTTCTATTTCAATGGCTCATTGCAATAAATTTGCACAGTAGGGTTTATTTACTTGTCTTAGTGATGTAACCATCCCTGCTTCATGTTATCTGAGATTTTAGTCAAGTTGAAGAGACACTTCATAGGAAAAAAAAAAAATTCAAGACAACCCTCTTTCCTTTGTGGCTGGCATCATTTCATTCAGAATGGTATTTACTAGTTTTGTTTAAAAGGACTCGTAGGACAAATCCCATGTAGATCAAGGCCAGATGGGAAGCAAGTCATTTAGTTGTGATATAGCTCAACAGAAATATTTTGTCCCTTCCTGTGAATTTTCTACACTGATCAAGTGAACCAAATACTGTCTGTTTATTCTCAAAATGCTAAGCATTGATTAATTCTGACCACATTCCAGTAGAATCATGTGTTACTTTCCAATTAAATATCCAGACTGCTCAACGTGATTAATGACAAAACACAGACTAAAAAGAGGAATTAAGAATGATTTGCTTTTGATCTTCTATCAGGAACCATTGCCAAATAAACAAAGGCATAAAGCTGTACATGGAGCATTCCTTAAAAAGAACCCATCACAACAGCTTCCCTACCAGGTTGAAGAAGAACAAATCACCCTCTCTGTGCCTTCAGTCTCTGCTCTATCTCAAAATATTGTCTGGCAGTGGCCAGATATGCCACATATTCTTCTGATCAAGAAGAGAACTGCTGGAAATTTAGGCCAGCCCAGGAGATTGAATTGTAGTAAATGTTTATGGTGGTCTACCAGCAGGATTTTATCCAGGATTAAGGACAGGGAAAAATCCAACTGCCTGCACTGGGGTCTAGGGCACATTTGCAGTTGGAGCTCTTCCATGTGCCTCTCCATCATTCTTAGCAGAAGAGATAAGTCCAGTACTCAGGTCATCCCCAGCACACATCCCCTCTTTGTCTAACCCAGACGTAGCCCGCTCCTTTCTGGTTTCTTCTGTCAGTGTTAAGGTCACAGGAGAGCACTTGTACAAGCATTTCTTGATGTGGCACGATGGCCACTTTTTACCACTATGGGCTCAACACTTCAACCTTGCACTGAAAGCACCAGTTTCAAGATGAGAAAACAGAATCTCAGTTGCATGCAGAGAAAACAGGTTATATATATATATATATTTATCCCTATATATATTTGAATGTAGGTTCAAAGCTTAATCTGAAGTTATGTATAGTCTCTTAGTTTATATCTTCAGCATTTCCAAGGTCTTCATATCCTCCTTGGTCAATCTGACGCAATACTTGATTAAATATGGCTTTTAGCCTTAGATTCGCTCTCTTGATCACCTTGACATTTCTGTTTTCACTGGTATGAGCTCTGCTTTCTGTGGTCAGTAAAAATCTCCTCAGCTCCCATTGTGACAGAAGTATGTGATACAGAAATCACCTCATGGCCATGGCAGCAGTATCATCATTATTCCTGCATGTTTCACACTCATGATTCCTTCCCCACCTCAAATCACCCCTGAGCATTTATCAGCAAAGACAAGACACCTGTGGTATTTTCATTCCTCCTGGGTTTTGAGCCTTGACTCCACAAATATCTTTCAGCAACCTTCTACCTGACCCAGCCTTAAATGCCTATCATGCCACTTCCAAATTGTCCACTGCAGACTCAATCTCCACTGCAGAGAGAAGTATAAACATTTTCAAGAAACCTCAAGGTTCTAGAGGCAAACATTTACCACAGGTGAAGAGAACCTGCTTCTTTTTCCCCTTTAGTTAAATGAGGAATCCAGATACCCACCTCAGGTGAAATCAAGTTCCATGGGAGGATTTCCTCCCTTTAACGAAAAGGGAGATTATCAGCTAGCATTTAAAGCACTGGGACTATCCAATAGGCACCTAACATAAGAGGAATTAGGATCAAATGTCAGAAGTAGGTAACTATCCTGGGTTGACCATATGATCTTCGTATCCTCAATTGTCCCTCCTGCTTATGCTGGATATTAAGCTCTGCAGCTTTAAGTTAGGCCCAGAGAGACAGAGAGAGTGAAAGGGAAGAAAGGAAAAAAAAAAAAAAAAACGCGCAGTTTGTCTGCAGGAGTTACACCTTACTCCCCCAAAAAATCCTTTGGAGATTGCGTTCCAGCGGGACAGCGATATCTCACTCTCTCTCGGTCGGTGTGCTCTGGGAGCTCACAGCGGAGGGTTTCCTCAGATCTCTCAGCTTTTGCAGGGAGACACTTTGTTTCTTTTGCTGGTTTTTTCTTCCACCTGGGACTGGTCAGCATCTTGGTGGTCCAAGACATCAGGACAATCCCCCCGGAGGGTGCCCTCCCCTCCCCCCCAGTTTCTGCAGCTGGGCCTGGCAATCAGCCCCCGCTCCTGGAGGGACTGAGACTGACCCAGCCACACCCAGAGACGGACTCTGAATCTACCATCTCTTCAGAGGAAGGAGAGGTTTCATTGTTTTCATATTATCCAAGTTTTCTATGCTTGTGAATATCCTATTTGTTAAATAAATAGTTTTTTCCACTTTTCTCTAAGGAAATTTTTCGCCAATGTGTTTGGGGGAGGGGTGGTTTGGATTGGCTTTTCTACAGGAGATCCCCCCCAGGGGTTTCCTCCAAAAATTTTACCCTAAACCAGGACAGTAATGCTGGTCATGGACAAAGGCAGATAATTTCTGCATATCACATTTTCTAGTGAATTAATTTGGCACCATTCCCAGACCTTTTCTTTTGACTTTACACTTTTAATTAAGTAGTCAAACTTTACTGGAATAGCCCAATGTAGTAAGCCAAGTATTCTGAATACCCACAGAAAGAGTTTTTATTTCTGATGAATACTCAGTTGTTGTAGTCTTTGATATGATGTTTATGTGAACCCTTACCATGAGCCAGCTCTGCTCAGTATGATAAATAGATGTACTCATAGAGCTTTGAGAAACAAAGACTTTTTAAAAGACTCTCCAAATTGCCTTAATAAAGCCTTTTAACAGCAGAAAAGGAAAACATAATGGAGGGAACAACTGAGGCACCCCATCATTTGCCATTTTCTAAAGAACAGGTCTTCTTATGGAAGGAGAATACATTTTGGTTTGTTTTTTTTTTATTATTTTTAGCCTCTTTGATACTCTACCTTCAAGATGAGGAGTCTTAGAAGAGCCTGTACAACATGCAGCCACAGACAACTCACAGCCTCCAAAGCCTCTGGTGTAGATACCTGGTGCCTGACAACCTGGACAGAGTCATGCAGAAGAGGCCAGCTCCTGGCTGACTAGAGAGCAAACACCTTCCACTGCCACATTTCACATTCCACATCCCACAACACATCCAAACACCTCTCAGAACAAGAAAGCTGGAAAAACAAGCACCAGTGTTGAAAGGGACACAGCAAAGTAGGAGAGGGGTAGAAGTTGTGGAACATACAGGGAATAATAAAGATGAAAGGTGAAAAGAGCAGTGACCATTGCACTGTGTGAGGCATCAGAGATGCTACATTAGAGAGGGTGTTGATGGAGTGAAGATTTGAGCATCCCACACACTCTCCTATCAGATATTCCAGAGACTGACATAAATAGAACTGAGAAAAGCAGAACATCTTCTGGCTTTATTTTAAACTAACCCTGTAAAAGGTATCAGAAAACCTTCTCTGCAGAACAGCATCATAAGAGATGGGCAAGACAGCTTTGAGTCTCTGACCCACTTGGATTTCAGAGTGGTTAACTCAAGAGTTCTCTACACCTCAGAGAGTTCTGTGGTTTCTCCACGTAGTTTTTACCTCAGATATGGGCAGTTCTGGAGAGAGCCATAGCCATGGCACCAGCAAGCTGAAGACCTCAAATGCCTGACTAAAGCCAATAAAGCCCATGTTGCACAGTCTCAGGGGAATCAGAGCTACTTGGCACATACCCAGAGAAGGTCAACTGGAGCATGGGGAGACTATTTCTAAATACCCCAGAGCTTTGCCACTGGGAAAAATAAATAGAACCATGCATCTTGTTTCCACATCTTAGTGGGCTAAATAAATAGCTCTCACAGGGTACTCTCCAGGGCAGATTCTTAAAGGGACCTTGGCCCTGCTGCTGCCCAGGGCAGGGGAACATGGGTGTGCCCACCAGAGAAGTGGTGCATTTTCAATGCTGCATTCCTGGCAGCTGATCAGAGGGCCAGGGTAATCTCAGCTCCCACAGTCGCCAGCTGTTCCTTCCCAGCAAAAAGGCAAACCATGGTGGCACATAGTTATGAGGTGGAGAGAAGGTGTCAAGAGCAAATACAAAAGGAGGGTCAAAGGATTTCTGGGACAATGTTGGAGCTGCTCTGTAGGCAGGTTAGAGGTTGGTGCTCTCTACAACTTCCATACTGATAACCAAAAAGAAGCAGAGGCTTTTGTGACCAAGAACCACACCAAAATACCACACTTCCAATTTCAGCATAGCCAGAGCCACTTTGGGAAGATCTGCACCAGTGCCACATAGCTGGGAGCACATGCTGAGCTAGACAAAGAACACGATCCCTCTTTTATCCTTTCTCCCCAGCTCAGAAAACTCATCCATGAGCTCCCTACCCCAGTCACCTCACAAATTTTTAGCTAGAGCCACTCAAATCATGCAAAGACATTTTCCCATCCATTTCTGATGAACTGCAAACATGCTTAGGGATTTCAGACTGCAACCATTCCAGGTATTTGCTGATGCTGGGAGAGATCTGTAACCCACTCTACAGGGGTTTCTGTGTAAGAAACATTGTGGTATCAGCACATAGAGGAATCTCAGGTACTTTGTCTAAGAGGGAACTGAAGCTGTGAAGCAATTCCAGGTACTTGGCACTGTGCTAGAAAGCCAAAAGCACAGGCAAAAGTGAGTTGGCTCCCATCAACAAGGCAGCTGCAGGAAGTTGAGCATCTGCTGGGCCCCTTCAGTATGTTATTTAGAAAAACAAACTGTCCAAAACATTGTGTATCTCCAGATGCGTAGGCAGAGGAACTGGAAGAAAGCTGCATTTAGCAAGCAACAGTACCGTGTGCTGATGTGCAGCTTCAGCACTTGTGGCTGGTGGAAATAAATTCAAATTCCTTCCCAGTTATTGTGCAACTGGTGACTGAGAGAACTGGTATCAGTCTGATGGTAACAGCAGGATGGACATTAATGCATCCAGGGTGACTGGCCTCCACTTCAACCACAGCCAAGCAAGCAGTGGCCAAACTTGTTGTGCTGTGTCTGTCCATCCTTTTCATCTCGTGCTCTGCCTGAAGCTGCTTCGTCAGTAACCACCAGCCATGGACCTCACCCATGTCAGGTCCTTGCAGAAGCCAGAACTGGCTAAATGCTGCCATGTCCTTGCTGCCACATGCCTGAGCAAGTAGGGACTGTGCCCCACAAGCCATTGCATTTTTCAGCACAAGAACTGGCAGGTTCTGTGTGGCTTGAACAAATGGGACTGTGTGGGCACAGCTCACAGCAGTAAATTCTTCCTCCTGCTTTTAAAGAGCAAGCCACAGATATGTGTTGTGCTCTTATAAAGTTTGCCTTGAAAGGCATCTGAGGCAGTGGTCAGAGCAGACAGCTTGGGAACTAACATTCAGCATTTAGATGAAGATATAAAATGGACTTGCTGTCTTCAGAAAAGAACTATTTGAAACATGTGGGATGGTCTTAAAAGCAGACACAGATTAATACTAGTAAGAACTGTCATACTTCAAAAATATTGTGATGACCAGGTCATGACTCTCTGCAAATGGAGGATGAAGCAGCACTGCCACAATTCCACTCTACCTACCCCCAGGCTGGTGGTGGCAGGAGGTTCTTGCTGAGGGGGAGGCAGGAGTGGCTTGTCTGCTGCCAGCACATGCTTCTCAAAACCCAGTTGTGGCTGGGAAGTGAAGGAGGGTACCTTGCAATCAAACTGCCATGGCTGTCTAGGGCACACTACAAATACAGGGCCACCAGTATGAATCATATGATGAATCACAGCATTACCGTGTCCTACGGGGAACTATTTCTGCCTCTTGAAAAACTCTGCAGATTTAAAGTGACTGGAAACTGCATACATTTCTGATTTCTTTGCCTCTTCAAGTGAAACCAAAATTTTATTTCTTGCTGTCCTGGAAAGATGAGTTCCCTTGTGGCTGCTGCCTACCTGACCGTCCTGACATGTCTCTTGCTGTAGGGAGTGATGACTTTGAAAAGCAGCTCCATGGCTCCATTGATGCCAAGCATAGTTCCCGTGGTAACTACGGCAATAAAAGGAAAATGCAGTCAGCTCTGAAACAGGCAGCTGGCAACATTGCTTAGAAGAGGTGTGGGGAACAGTAGCTGCCCCTAGGACTATGAGCTCTCTGGGCTCCCATCTGGACTCTACAGGTCCCCTAAAAACACAGAAAGTGAAGCACAAAGCTATCTGTGGAAACAACCTGAGCCAAAATCAGGTGCAAAAGCAGTCCTGCAGCTCTTTTCCAATTTCCCCAAAGACCTTTTTCCTGTAGACATTGTACTCTCCAAAGAACAAATCATAATCAAACAGGGTCTTCTCCCAGAAAAAAATGACAGAGCACAAATTCATCCCACGTTTCCCACATGCAACTCAATGAGGACAGTTCATTTCATGGGGCTTAGAGGGCAGGTGCACTGAAGCAGGGAACAGAAAATGGGCAGATTATCAGTTTGGGTGGGAAGCAGCACAGGGTCACTGCACAGCTGTGAAACCCAAATAAAGGCACATTTCATCTTCTGGCTTTGGCTGCATTGTCAGCCATACTCAGACTTTCAAATACTGTTTATCACGGGGAGAGGGGTTGAGTGTTGCGGCTTGGCTGCTTGCCTGAGGAAGCCCAAAGCATGAAGCCAGCTCCTGTCCAGGCCGAAGGGACCTGCAGGGCTGGATGCCAGGAGGGATAAATCTCAGCATGCACAGAGCAGAGGGCAGAAAGGATGGCCATCAAGAATTATCTGCTGGGTGAGGGGTGTAGGGAAGGAGAGGAAAGGGTTAGAGTGAGCAAAGGGAAATTTGTGCTGATGAGCTCAGTGCTTTATAGCACAGAAAGCCTGTATGATATAGCAGTGGTTCAAGCCCAGAGAGTTACATATCCCCTGAGGAATTTGTGGGGGCCTAGAAAGTGAGGCCCCTCTGAAGGTAGAGTTAGGTTTGGCCTTGGAAAGGGGGTCGAACTCCCCCCTCCCGTCCTTCAGTTAACAATGGTATCTTGTATCTCCCTCTCTCCTCCCTTACTCCTTCCTGACTAGGCCCTGACCCTCTGACCCTTCCCTGTTCCTCCCCTGTACTGTTATAAGTTGTAACCCTCAGAATAAAAGTCTGAAATTTGGGCTCTCCGGGGTCTTTTTGCCCCTGAACCCAAGCAGAGCAGACCATGGGGTGTTGTGTCTGATTTGGGTTCCGGGCAAGAGAACACTCTCTCTCTCAGTAGCTCTCCGGCTTTTGGGACAGTGGCCACCATCCCAGGGAAGCCCGGCTCGTGGCAAGGGGAAAAGAAGTCCTCAGTTGAAGTTGACTTAAAAAAAAGGAAACTTTCAGAACAAGCCACTGAGCCACCGGCCGTCCCTGTGGTCAGCTGTCTGGCCCTCGACACCAGCCACAGTATGAATCTGCAGTGATCCCCAGAGAGGATACTGGAAATCCCATTGCTTGAATCATTTAACATGCGGGCATTGCCAAGCAAGAAAAGCTGAGAGAGTGCACATCTGAGGGGATACTAGTCAAAAGATCAGGATCTAATATCTGCTTCCTAGGAGACCTTGAATAAGTAACAGATTTCTCTCTCCCTCTGCTTCTCCACCCTCATGGAGCTGCTCTGAGGATCAATACAATCAACAATAGTGAGACATTTGGCTGTTATGGTAATGGGAACTGTATAGAGACTTAAGGTACCCAAGTCTCAGAGCAAAATAATTGACTGTCTATATTCCAGAATAGATGATCTTTGCCATGAATATTTTTCACTACAGCACTTTTATTTTCATAGCTCGCAGATGAAATGCACTGTAAAGGCTGCATAGACCCCTTGAGGAGCACCTTTTCCTAAGGTTGTTCTGGCTTTTGTGCTTTTCTGTATATTAATGGTGCGTGCAGGCATTAACCCTACCAGGAGTAATGTTTCTTTGCATTGAAATGGCTAAAAAAGAGTCCTGGCAGATGTCACACAGCAGAAAAGAGGAAAATCCTGGCACTCATCATTAGAAGCGCAAACTCGCAGGACCCAGAGGCAGTGGGTGAGGTGCAAGTGGAGGCCCAGGTTTCTTCTTGTCAAGCTCAGTATTATATCAGTGGCTTCTGCCTTCTGTACTTTCAGCCCAAGCTTCCTATCTGTGAAAAGCAAATGAGAATTAAGCTATTGCAAAGGCCAGGTCATTGCAGCTGTGCTGCTAATCATATATTTATTAAGTCTTGTAACTCAAAATCTTATAAGAAAGGCATTCAAATGCATCAATGAATTAAACCAATATTAATCTCACTGAACACAGAAAAACATGGGGTTTATTTTGAGTCACCATATATGAAGCATAGACTATTCTGGATTGAAAAATTCCTTTAAAGGCCACCTAGTCCAAACCTGTCACAATGAGTTGCACTAGACAAGGTTGCTCAGAGCCCTGTCCAACCTGACCCTGAATGTTTCCACAGATGGAACACTCACCACCTCTCTGGGCAACCCATGCCAGTGCCTCACCACCCTTATCATAAAATATTTCTTCCTTACATCTTATCTAAACCTACCCTCATTCAGTTTAAAACCATTACTCCTTGTCCTGTATCAACAGACCCTACAAAAATTCTGTCCCCTATAGCAACTGGAAGGCCACAATGAGGTCATCCTTATTTTTTCCCCCTCTCCAGAAACCCCCCAGCCCTCATCAGTACCTCGTTGGCCCACCCTGGCCAGCAGCCTCAGCAGGGGCAGGAGGGTGCCATGGTCAGGTGGCTCTGTCCGGGCAGTCGTGGCCAGGGCTTGCAGCAAAGCCTCACTGCCCCCTTTGCTGACCATGTAGTGAATTCTCAGTCCAGTGCCTGGGGAAGAGAGGAGAGACTGCTCAGAGCACCAAATCCTCCATCTGCACGGAGCACATGGAGCCTTCAGACAATATTTAAGTGCCACGAGCATTTGCAGAAGTGGCCGTGGGTCCCAGGACACGCAGCTGGTGGCTACACGGTGGAACTCTGGGCTCTGCTGCCTGTTACCACCACAGCCCTTGTCTCTCCAAAGCCACGTGCTGCAGAAGTTTTTCACTGTGGGTTGAAATGTGGCAGAGAGGAATAAGCAGAGGCACTGAGAGGTTTCAAAGCAGCAAAAGGCTCAGTGATCTTTTCTTAGGTACTGGAAATTAAACAAGGAAAGAACTAAAGCTGCGCTGGGCTCTTGCCAAATGAAAAGGAATCCTAGGGAAGCCTTGGGGAGAGCTTTCAAATAAATGTAGGTCTCCAAAGAAACCACACTCTAACCCTGGGAGCCTTATGTGTTAACATTGATCCAGGCTCCCTGGGTGGGGGATACTGCTCATTTAGTTCCTGGAGGGCAGGACCCCCTACTCTCCATGGAGGCCATCCTTGCACCCAGCTGAGGCACAGGGCTGCAGGGCTCCAAAAGAGTGGCCCACATGGACAGGTGTCACAAATGGGTTTAGGAGTTAAATAAGCCCTTTCCTACTGCGCAGGCCTCTGGCAGCAGATAGTAATCTTATTGAGATGACCAGCACCTCAAAACCCCCTCCCGTTCGTAAGTTCTTTTAATGATGACTGAGTCTGTCTATTATATAACAGATGATTTATTAATAGACGGGAAAACTACTGACTATAAGACTTAAAAACAAGACTAATACTACACAGGAATATCTACTAGTAGAATACATACAGTGCACGATAAGGTACCATTAAGTTACAGCTAGCGAAGAAATAGTATAAACTTAGGATTCAATGTATCTTACCATCCAATCGTTGGTTCAACACTGAGATCCTTTCACTCAATCTCCAGAGAAGTAACCGCAGGAGATGCGTCCAGCTCCTGGGGAGAAGTCTCTCACACCTTTGGGGTGATTGTTGAGGCTTCTAACTCAGGGATAACTCGTGCATCTTTTATAGCATAAAACGGTGTCTCTAGAGTCATCAATCTTCTTTACCTCTTCCTACACTTTATTTTTTCCAGATGTTTATCCTTAGCCTTCTGGCGCCAGAGAAAAATTCCGCTAAGCCCTCCGACTGCAGCGTTATCTCTCTGATGTCTCATTTAACTCTGGTATGCAGGAAGGAAAAGGGAAGGGGGGTTGTCACTGCCACAGCAGGTGATGTCTCTGGTGGGGCTGCCAGGAGTGGGGAACCCAGGATGATCCAGCACTCACCGATGCAGCCCCCACAGCCCAGTAGCTTGCTTGGGTTGGGAATTGTTTAGCAGGTGACATTTTTTGTGGTAGAGCAGAAAGGAAAATAAACTTGATTACTTTTTTCAGTTCTTTTGCCAATACATTTATTTTTTCATGCGGCTTTGAGCACATAAAGCGACATCCATTCCCTGCAGCCCCAAGGTAGAAGTGCCTTTTGGAGAGAGGCTGAACCCTCTGCCTTAGAGGGTCCCTGGGCTCTGAAAAGTAAAGTTCCTTTCCCTTTCTCACTCTCCAATGACACTGGTGAACCTTTCCAGTGGTTGACTGCCAGGGATTATTAAATACTTTGCAACTCATGGGCATCATTGAAATGAAAAAGAAAAAATTGACTCTTTCTCTGAATCTCTTTAACACACTGAATAAGCTCAATTTTCCAAACACTGGAGTAAGGACTCCTTATCTACAGATACAATTTCTATGTTTTTCCACCTTGCAAACACCTGGCCAAGTTTGAATGCAATTATGAATTCCCTGACTTGCTTGAGGACCCCCAGTCTGCCCTAGCCCACAGGCATTGCCCCAGATCTTTGCTTCCTTAAGCAGAGACAGCAGGTCCGTGAGGACACTGAGAATGTTCAGGATGACATCCTTGTCACAGGAGCTCTGGAATGGAAACACACCAAATTTAGGGATCAATTCACAACAGGACACTTTGTGCTGCATAGGGCTGCAGTGCATCATGCAGTGCAGAGGCACTGAGATCCTTGTTTGGATACTTTTGTGCCATCTGGACAGTGAATATGTGGAAACATATTGATGACACATTTTAAAAGCCTCTAACATACCATACTACACAGTATTTAATACACAGTAGCATTTCTGTAGAACTTACATCTGAATTCTAAACTAAAACTCTCTTTTTTTGGTTTGATCTGTCTACCCCAAGGTTGAGGAAACTCTGTATCACATAGAAATGTGAGGTGGTTTTCCATGACAGCATCTCTTATCACTGGAGCTGAAGAACAATATACTTAAGTTATATCAATCCCATCTACAAGAAAATTCTCCTCCCTTTGCACCTACAACTATGTGGAAGGCTTGAATTTGAGGAGAAGAAAAATTCCAAAGCTTATTTTTAAATTAATATAATTTAATTTTAAGACCAAGTTACCACCACACTTTGACATGACACATTCTGCATTAGAGTCACTTTAACTTTTCCATTAGAGGAAATAAGACATAATGCACTTGAGGAGAAGGAAACACATGATATCTACCATCCATCTGTGTGATACACTGGACCCCTTCTTTGATCCTCCTCCAAACAGATTTCACTGCTGTGATTCAAGAATTAATCACCAGTCTGTATTACAATTTTAGAGATTTGGGTTAAGTGCTGGATGTCTTAATTTCTGAACAGATACAACACCATACAAATTTCCAACAGAATACAAAACTTTCATTGGAATAACCTTGGTCCCAAAGAACCTCAGGATCACATAAACGATAATGGAATAACTTTATTTTCAATTAAATCATGCCAATAAGACAATATCTCATTCAGAAATACGTGGCTTCTATATTTCTGAATCTTGAACTGCTTCAGAAACTTAGCTTACCTGGTAACTTAAACTAACCTGGTATCTACTCTAGATATATGTAATCATTTTACCAGCCAAATTGAATCAACCATTCTCTGACATATTTAACATTATGCAACTGAATATTTAAGACAAGAACTCAAGAAGTAACACCTATGAAAAAGAAACTCAAGAAAGAATATTAGGGAAAATCTAATTCAGGTCTGTAATGATGACTATTAATGCAAATGGACACTTTTTCCCCAATGGATCTCTGAAAAAGTCACAGCACAAGCTGACAAGGTACTGAGGATTGTGTAGCTAATTCTGGAGCTGCAGTTCATTCCTCCTCCTTTGTTACACCTGGGGATGAAGCAGAAAAAGGATCAGTCTGCAGTCAGAGCAGGTGACTGCCAGCCTGGAGAAACAGATTTTCACCCCTGTCCCAGAAATCCTGTAGGATGCTTGGAAGCTCCCTATAACCAAATCTCCTACACTGGCAAACTTTATGTGCTGCATGGAATAACTTAATTAGTGCCAATGTTTCCTAGCTTCTGTATCCTAAGCCTTGAGTATATTCTTAGATCTTTTTTTTTTTTGTCATAATTGTTAACAAAACAAACTCCAAATCTCAGAAAAACAAGGTTTCCCATCATAATGGTTTTGTAGCAGTGCTACCAACCATTCCCTGCTCAATACATATCCCAAGTGAGCAACAGAGACAAGAGGTGTCAGCAGGGGAATGAGAGAAAAGAACAAGATGTGGTCAGGCAAGGGGAAGGTAGGAAAGAAGGGTCAGGTGAGGATGAGATTGGAGCAAACAGGCAGAGAATCACTTCTGAAATCAGGACTCAGTGGAGGAGGGTCTGTGAGCACTGATGGCTTTCTAAAGGCTCACCTTGCTTTTGCTTTTAGCTAAATCCACAGGCAAAGTGCCTGTCTCATCCCCACCTCAGAGCTGGTCCATGCCCAGAGAGAGAGCCTGCTGTTTCTATTAGTTGTTAACTCAACAAGCAGAGATCTCAGCACCGAACATAAAAGTTCAGCCCCTTTATGATTCATGTGGAAATCAAAAGGCTCGGTGTGATAGGGTTACTGCTTCTTTCAGAGCCAAGACAAACAGAATACATGGCTTTAATGAAATCCAGTAACTCTCAGTTCACCAAGTATTGCCACCCAGAGGAGTCCAGATTTGTGCCACGGGCTCAGGGGACCACACAGCAAGGAAAGCCTGCAGCAGGGTCAGAGCAGTTCTGAGCACCATTACTCTTGGGTAAGATATATAGTTTTAGTCCTATATTAATCTTCCTAATTCCTGTCTTTGTTCATTTGAGCTGGGTCAAGTCTCCCAGACTAAACAAAGAACATTCAGAGCTCTCTTCCCAAGAGTTTCTTGGCATTTTTTAGTATAGGGACTTAATAGTCAGGGGCAGGTTGTCAGGAGAGATGAGTATCCATCAAATTTACTGACTCCAGGAACACTTATTGTTCTCAACACCTTTTTAAATATCATGGTAGCCTAAATCAGACTGTCCTCTGGTTTTGTCTTGCTGCCTCTCAGTATCCCTTTCCTCTGTAGGAGAATGGATTACACATTAAGGTTTCAGTAATGAAGTCTTCATTGATTTATGCTCCTATTACACTGGGTTGTTTATTTTAACTGATTGGATTGTGGGTTCCTAAGCCATTAACATAAATAGTGATGACATAAGATATCCTCTGACTTTCCATGCACTTTATCCAGGGACTCAGGCAAACAAAGAACTTGAGGGAAAAGGAAAGATCAACCTTTAAAATGTGAAAATTAAAGCTGGGTGATATTGTTGAATATTTTACCTGAGTGTTTACTCTTGATATTTTAACACTAAAATTCTGTGTTGGTGCCTCATTGCTCCCGTTCCTCTTGCACACTAGTGAAGGAGTTGGATGACTGATGTGTTTGCTGAAACAGTGGATAAAACTCCAGTTCCATTACAAATTCCAACATATTTCCCAGTAACTTTAGTGGCACCACTGAATAATAGAGACTTCTGCAGAAGAGCACAACTCCCATTTATAACAGCGAGACAACACAGAAAAAAACCAACCCTAAAGTTACTATTGTCTTGTTAGATGGCAACTTGCCTATTGAAAAGAAACAGCTCAGATTTTGACTAATTAGCTGCATGTTTTCAAAGTTATCAAAGATATTTGGACATTGAAATCTATTAGAATCGATTGTTTAAATTAATACACATAACAAACTCTTTGTGGATGAATTGCCAACATATTAATTCATAAAAAATATTCAGTAAATCTTTTTGAACAGTAAGTACAAATGAGAAAATCACAACTTGTGCCTGATCTAAAAAAGATGAATAGAGTAATTTCTTTAATGCAAATTTCTTACCCTGCTCTGGTAAAAATAAACACATTAGTTATTTTTATTGAAAGAGATGTTCGATAGTTTAAAAACAAACCATAACCAAAGAAAGTAGAGAAGTGAAATTCCTCTTGCTAAGTATGTTTTCCATTCCTGCCAGTACTTACAAATGTTAGATACAGCATCTACATGTGTGCAGACTAATGAAGATGCATTTGTTGTATATGGGTGAAATAAAAGCAGAGAAAAGTTCCCCAAGGCTTAAGTTAGATTAAAAAATCACTGACCTCCTGCAGGATTTCACTAAAAGGATTTAAAGTTAGAGCCAAACTGTTACCTATTAACAACAGCCTGTATTTGCCTTTCACAGCTTATGGCTGGAAAAAGGCTAAAGTAGCAAAAACACCACTTCAAATACCAAGCATGGCTGTACTTTTTGGTGCGAGCCCCTCATCTCTCTTAGCCTTACTCCAGCAAAGCCTTCTGTCTTCCTCACCCAACCAGGAGTATCACAGGGCTGAGCTCAGATGCATTTAATCAGCTCCTGGCTGAGAGCTCCTCTCTGAGCTTTTTCTGGGAATGAATCCCTGAAACACTGAGGTTAGCTTGCTGGAAGTTCATCAGAGATAAATAGCAGGAGGATGGAGAAAGCCAGGAATAAAAAAATACCCCAGCACATCCTCAGTGATACATTACAGGCAGCAAGTAATTAATTGGTGACATTGGGCTTGGAGGACAACAGCTCCATCCCAACATTTCTGACTGGCAGCTCGGGTTATTTCACTGACTCACGATTAAGCAGGGAACAGCTCCTGTCTCCTTGTCCTGCTCCTGGGAACATGCCAAGAGCAGCTGTTATTTACTCAAGACAAGATTATAAAATTGCTACTAAGCCACAGTAACAGGTAACCTCAGGAAAGTCTCTAGGGATGTTTTTCACAAGACTCAGAAACCAGAAGTGGAATTTTTTGTGTCCCGCCTGGAGGACAGCAGTGCCACCAGTGCCATTCTCCTTCCAGCACTGCCTTCAAACAAAAACTTCCTATAAACTCAGTCTTCTGGAGTTTTTTGTCTTTTGCCCAAAGGCATTTCTCCGAATGAGACACAGAACCTACTGAGAGGGTTTGTTGGGAGTCTAAGCATTAATGCTGAAAAAAAGGAGGACACTCAGAAAGAAATCAAACAGCATTAATTTGTGCAGTGTGAGATTTACTAATAAATATTTTATTTGGGGGAAGAAATACAAAGCAGTTATTCCAATCACAAAAATAATGAATACAAAATTAAAGAAGTTGCTCTTGCAAGACAACGCATAACATGGTTTCTACCAATACATCTTTTAAATTAATTGTTGAATTGTCTCACAAAGTTGTGTGACTGCTTAGGAAAAAAAACCCAAACAAACAACAAACCAAAATGGTCTAATTTTAAAGAAAAGATACTGTTGCAGTGGGCTAAAAAAAAATCCAGACCTTTTTATTTGAGTCTTTTTTAGTGAGACTAAGGAATAGGACGTCCAGTTCCAGGGTTTGTTTGTTTGTTTGTTTATTTTTAAATAGCCGGTTTCTAAATACGGAAGCAGGGTTTGACCTGTCCAAAATATATCCTCCTCTCTTCTCTTTCCCTTAATAAATTTTCTCACACAAATAGCAGTCAGCAGCCCAACTGCCAGTGTAATGAGACTTACATCTGCAAGTCAGATTTCTCACTCTCTGCACTCGAAGCCTATTGAAGAGAAATTCTGGTGAAAAATTAATACTGGCTAAAATAATGAGCAGGTCAGAGGCTGAGCAGAATTAGTCCTCACTGTCTCCTGAGACCTCTAGAAAATATTGGGTTCTAATTACTCTCTTAATGCTTAAATCAGAGTCTTCTGCCAGCAAGGTAGAGGAGCCTACCAGCCCCAACTGCTGGGCACAGCCACTCAACGCTGTGTGTGGCAGGACAGGTCTACCCCCCCTTCCTGCACACCAGAGTTAATGGAACACCAGAGATGACCCTGGAGTCGGAGGACTCAGCAGGATTCTCTCTGGCGCCAGGAGGCTCAGGCCGTAAAGGTAAACATCTGGAAAACAAGTGTAGGAAGAGATAAAGAAAATTTGATGACTCAAGATGTTAGCGTAGAAACACATAATCACAGAATGATTATATGCAGGTGCT
>JAHLSL010000027.1:370582-401138 GCA_025920805.1 Petroica traversi | reverse complement strand
CCACAACCTATTACAACCCGAAATCATTTTTAACCCTTATACTATCAAAGAGACACCGTTTTATGCTATAAAAGATACACGAGTTATCCCTGAGGCAGAAGCCTCAACAATCACCCCCAAAGGTGTGAGAGACTTCTCCCCAAGTTCTGGACGCAGGCTTGCGGTTACTTCTCCGGAGACTGAGGGAAAGGATCTCGATGTGTGCTGCACCAACAATTGGATGGTAAGATACACTGAATCCTAAGTTTATACTTTTCCTTCGCTAGCTGTAATTTAGATGGTACCTTATCGTGCCCTGTATGTAATCTACTAGTAGTTATCCTTTTTGTTTTTATTCCTGTCTAGTATTAGTTTTGTTTTAAGTCTTACAGTCAGTAGTTTTCCCGTCTATTAATAAATAATTTGTTACATAATAGACAGAATCAGTCATTATTAAAAGAACTTGCGGACGGGAGGGAGATTTTGATTTGTGAGTCATCTCAATAAGGTTACTACCTCTGCCGAGATCCAGGCAGAAGCAAGGGCTTGTTTTAGCTCCCCCACCCATTTGTGACAATTTTGGCGTAGTCAGGGCAGGATAATGGCATGTGATTCAAAACTTCAGACTGAAGACTTAACAGACTACTTACAGAGGCACAGAGTTTACATTGAGATTAACAATTCGTGGCCAACGAATAATTGGTTTCAATGGAGTAATATAAGAGAGAAAATCAATGAAAAGCGGGGTTCACTGAAAGATGCACAAGGGAAGGGAATTATCTGTCATACCCTTGCACTATGTTTAAACTCTGCTTGGAAATGGAGAGAGGAAATATTAAGAGAAAATGAGAAATTAGCAAATGAGATTCAAAAATTGAAATTGGCTAAACTATCCCTAGAATGTCAATACAGCAAAGTCAAACAAGAATTAAAAAAATCTAGGGAAAATACAAAAACGTTAGAGAAGAAATTGGAACTAACATTATTACATGCTCCCAGACCCATGGATGTTAAAAAAGTTAACAAATTAATAACATCACCTGAAGATTGGGATGGGGATATCTGGAAAATCTCTGATGAAAATGATGATGAAAACATTAATTTAGACTCTGATGACAGCATGGAACTTCTACCTCTTAAATAGGGAAAAGATCCAGAATTCAAGGTAAAACCCATAATAAAAACTGAAATTTCTGAAGGGCCTCAAGGTGGTCAGAGGTGAAATGTAACCAAAACCTCCCCCTGGGATCCTCTGCAGATGGCAAACCTCCAAGAGAAATACAAAAGACGAGCAGGAGAAACTGAAACAGAGTACCTATGGCGAGTTAGTTTCTCAGGGGGAGACAATATATTGTTAGATGGAGCAGAAAGCTATGGTTTCTGCGGTGCAGGAATATTTTTACACCATGGACCACAGCCCCCCAGTGAACCACACTCTATTACCAGCAGAGTTGCATATTGGGCAGGTGGAATAAATAATATGGAGAGAGGGGAACCTGCCATGATCTCTATGCAGTCAGCAGGTGATGCCGACATAGCAGTAACAAAAGCTGCTTGTATACAAGCTATGCATGATCGTGCAAATAGAGACATTCCAATCTCTGCAGAGATAGATCCTGATAGAATGAGACCCCTCATTAGAGGAGCCCCATCTGTAATGAAAAATTATTTGGTGGAGAAACGAAATGAAATTAGAAATTATATAGCCCATAATAGAACTTTACGCAATCCACAAGCCCCAAGGAGACCAATTCCCACTTGGGCAGATCTCGCTCAAGAAATAGCAACATATGCAAAAGAAATAGGCTGGGATACCCGAACAAAGGACCCAAGCACCGAAGTGAGAAAAGTTTCTGAGCGGCAGGTGAGAACTGTTAAACATAACTCACCCAAAAGAAAAGAAAATTTAAACCAAGTTAACCCCCACAGAGAAAAAAGGAATGAACTGTGGAAAACTGCTATAGCCTTGGGAATACCTAGATCTGCTTTAAAAAAAACAGTCAAACAGTGTGATAGCAGAACTAATCCAAGCTATGGAAAGAGCAAAGGGAAAAACGGCAAACAACACAAACTCTTCACAGGAAAAAAGGATCAGTCCCAATCCTTTCACTGCACAGGAAAACTGATGGGCGCTGAGAAGCCATTAGGGCGGCTGCCTCAGCGCATACCTGCATATCAATACATCCCTCATGAGGCTAGCCCTTATATTTATTTACCAGTAGGACACCAAAGAAACCCTTTGAAATTCTTAATTGATACTGGAGCTCAAATTTCTTTAATTACTCTCGCGGACGCTGCAAAATTGAACCTAAAGTTTAAAAGAAAAATTATCTATTTAACTGGTTTCAATGGAAACGGCACCACAGCTTACATTGCTAAGGTCCGTTTGTGGCTCCCTGGAGAAAAACGCATAACTTCACATATGTTTGCAATTGCTGACCATGAAGAAAACATTTTAGGATATGATATCCTTCAAGGAAAAATTTGGCAGTTACCAGATGGAACTGTGTGGTCTTTTGGTACAGCAGAAACCTCACGCAGTAATCTTTTTGGGATTAATAAAAAAGTTAACCTTTTAAGAATGGCCCCAATACTACCTGTCTCTACTGTAACTAATGTTAAACAATACCCTATACCTCTTGCAGTCAAACAGGGGATAAATGAAGTAATTAAAAATTTAGAACAGAGAGACATCATATTTAGAACACATTCTGCATATAATTCCCCGGTCTGGCCAGTCAAAAAACCAGATGGAAGCTGGCGTTTAACAGTTGATTATCGGAGACTTAACGCAAACACAGGACCCTTGACTGCAGCTGTTCCAAATATTGCAAATCTCACTGCCACACTGCAAGCATCTGCTCACAAGTGGATGGCAGTGCTAGATATAAAAGACATGTTCTTTATGGTACCTATTCAGGAAAAAGACAAACCTAAATTTGCATTTACTTGGGAAGGAACACAATACACTTTTAATTGTCTCCCACAAGGTTATAAGCATTCCGCAAGGATTGCTCACAATGTGTTAGCAGAACTCCTTCAGCAAATAAAACTCCAGGAAGGCGTACAGCTTTATCAGTACATTGATGATGTGTTAGTGGGGGGGGGGGGAAGAAGAAAAAGCAGTTAGAGTCACAGCACAAGACATTTGGAATAGACTAAATGAGGAAGGAATAGAAGTACCCGCAACTAAATGCCAAGGACCTTCTAAAGAGGTTAAATTCTTGGGCACTTGGTGGATAGCAGGTCAGGCTGTAATTCCAAATGAAACAATTACAAAATTGGATACTATATCTACCCCTACAACAAAAAAGGAATTACAACAAATCGTGGGTACTCTGGGATACTGGAGAAATCATGTCCCTGGATTTTCTATAATAGCAAGACCCTTGTACACATTAATGAGAAAACATCAAAATTGGGAGTGGCTAGATAATCACCAGCAAGCTTTGCAAACACTAATAGAAGAATTGAAAACATACCAATCACTTGGACCAGTTCACCCCAGCGACCCTATAATCGTTGAGTGGGGTTTTGCTGAACACGGAACTTACTGTAATTTATTTCAAAAGGGACCACACGGGCCAAAACGGCCTCTGGGGTTTAGCTCTACAGCATTAAAAGACACTGAAAGAAGGTACACTGATTGGGAAAAGGGATTGCTATCTCTAACCAGAGCTCTTAAGCAAGTAGAAAAAATTCGGCAACAACAACCTGTAACAGTTCAAGGATCTTTCAATCTCCGAGTAAACGTTAAGAAAGGCAGTACACCCCCTGAGGGCACAGCTCAGAGGCCGACAGTTCGCAAGTGGTATGCATATCTCTCAGGAATCACAGACCAAATAGACGTTACTGAGGGGCCAACAAAGCCTACAAAACTACAAATAACAGTAACCCCGGACGTGCTGGCTTTGCAGCAACCGTACAAACGCAGCCCTATCTTAGATGCTCCTGCCTTTACTGTGAATTCCAAAGTAAAAGGTGTTTGGTTCACTGATGCTTCAGCTAAACGTGTTGATGGTCACTGGAAATATAAAGCAGTACCTCTGAATGTTGAAACGGCAATGAACGTGATAGAAGAAGGAATAGGAAGTGCACAAGTAGGAGAGTTGAAGGCTTTATTACTGGCAGTAAAAGAAAATGCAGAAACAGTATATGTGGACTCATATGCTGTATGGGCTGGTGCTACTCAGTGGTTGTGTCAGTGGGAAGTGTTAGATTGGCATGTAAATGGGAAAGAAGTTTGGCAGAAAGAAGACTGGAAGTGGTTGTTATTGCAGGCTCAGTCTCGACAAATCCAGATAAGCTGGGTTAAAGCTCATGCAAGTGACCAAGCCTTACAAACTTATTGGAACAACAAAGTAGATCAGTTAACAAAAATCAGGAAAATAGAAATTGATGAATTAGAAGATCTACAACATTGGTATCGATTAGGTGAATGGTTACACTGCAAATTAAGTCACACTGGGCAGGAAACACTGTTTTTTGCAGCACAGAGCAGAGGCTGGCCAATAACCAGGAAGATGTGTAAGGACATTCTCACACAGTGTCCTCAGTGCCAGCTAAGACTTAAACAAAACCATCCTGACCTGGCACCACCATTACACATCAAAGATAATAAGGCACTCTGGTCAACCTGGCAGATTGATTATATCGGACCTCTAAAAACATCTAGTGGTTACAGGTACATACTAACAGGTGTGGTAGTTATATCTGGATTGTTGAAAGCCACAAAAAGCAGACATGCTCATGCAGAAACCACTGTCTCAGGGCTTAGCGACTGGTTCTCCAGTCTCCCTATTCCAAATTCTATACAGAGTGACAATGGCTCACACTTCACCAGTGTGGTGGTACAGGATTGGGCCAGAAAGGAAGGTATCAAATGGATTTTTCATACACCTTACTATCCTCAGGCAAATGGAATTGTAGAACGTGCCAATGGGTTACTAAAACATTATCTCAAACCACAGAAGCCCGGATGGGATGAAAGATTACCTTCTGCATTGTACCTAATAAACAATCGATATGGGCCGATGGGCAGCCCGATTTCCCGAGCTTTCCTAACTCCTATATCTTTTGAAGCAAGCCCAAATGATAAAACTGAAACTTTTCGGAATAACTTAACAGTAAGCCAAACCAGTCATGGTAAAATTACCGCAAATTAGAATAATACCAATGACTCTAACAGACACCTGAGGGCCAATGGCCTAGATAGCTACTAATTCTGGTGACCACCAACACAGAATTAGCTCTCGATGGGTGTTCCCCACATTCTAAACTGTCTGTATTTCTGTAACAAATCTGATTTTACTCTGAACAGAACCAATCTCCCAATGAAGCCTTGTAAACTACCCCTACACTGCCCCCGTGTGGCATTAGTGAATATAACGCCAAGTTTACAACTAGAGGCCAGAAAAGGGAAACCACTAAATATAACTCTCTGGAAAACATATCTATTGTTATTCAAATTCTATTGTTTTGGTTTCTTTAATAACTTTAAATATTTAAGAATATCTTCACCAGATAGAAGACTAGGTGTACTCCGTCATGAAACAAAGAACTACTCATCTAACGGAAGCAGAGACTGTCCATTACCCACACACCTGTGGAAGCTACAGAAACTCTTGAACTACTAAAAGCAATCAACTCTTCACATAGAAGAATCCACAAGACCGGACTGCACACCAACCAGTAAATTTGTTGTATTCAGAAATGTTAATTGTAATAATTGGTTTTTTGTATTTACAAATACATGTTTTTTAATAATGCTGCCCTGACGAAACTTTACGATTAGCCATTATGAAAGGAAAACTAGAACAAAAGGTCACTATCCCTAAAAGCCAATCCAATCTGACTCAGATAGAACAAATACTATCTGACCACTGGAAGAAAACCTCCCATTTAAAATTAATACAAGCTGTGACACTGGTAACAAATCACAGTGATTGCTGGATCTGTTCTCAGTTCCCTACTCACACTGATGAAAGTATTCGAATAATGGGAATCCCCACATTAAACATATTTTCTAAAGGTATTCCTCCTACCAAAATGATGCTCATGTTAGAGGGAAAAACAACCCCAACCTCGATAGACCAACAAGTCCTAACAGTTGATATAATAGCCATAGAAGCCTCCTGTATTCACAGATGCCTACGGAGACCAGAGGAAAATCTACACTACATAATAGAATTACCTGAATGTCGCTCAGGGATTATGATAGGGACCTCTCCCAAGTGCCACTCATATCTAGATGTAACCGCAAAACACATTTTGAGTACACAATGGTGGCCTATTCCAGACAATATGGGATACTATTGGCTTTGTGGAAATCAAGATAGAAAAGCTCTACCCCCTGGATGGCAAGGAATATGTACCATTGGAACTGTAGTCCCAGAAAAAGATATCATTGATAAATCAGAGTTCCCCAGAGGGCACCTGCGATCATTTATGATGAGGTACAAATGAAATTTAAACCCCTTAGTTGAAAGATCCACTGGTTTCCATAGATTTGTGAGAGGGTTTCCACCATGGCTAGGAGTAGCAGAACTAGAACAGGCAATTGTAAATATATCCGGAGTTATCGAACAAATAGAAAATCGAACAAATGATGCAATCAGTGCTTTACAACAAGAAGTTACCAGTCTCTCAAAGGTAGTAAAACAAAACAGAATGGCTTTGGATTTACTTTTAGCTTCCAAGGGTGGGGTATGTACAGTTATTAATACTAGTTGCTGTGTATATGTTGATCAAACTCTAAGAATTCAAACTAATCCAAAAGAAATTAAGAAAAACACTGGAAGTTTACATGAAATCCAAAAGGATCAAGAAACAGATATATTTAATTGGATAACCTCATGGATCCCAAACATAAACACATTCATGAGAAAACTAATTGGTATAATAATTATTGTTCTAACATTAATGTTTAGTGTATGGGCCATATTTCAAATTTGCAAAATTGGATTCAACAAAATATCTCAGTCTAATAGTAACCATTTCCTCTAAGATCCCATAGAGTAAGTTCACATCTGTTCATGTAATATTAACACCTTATTTAGTACTGTTGAAGTACTAAACAATTTGATGATTTAGTTATCTTAATTGTTTTACTTAATGTTTATATATATCACTTGTAGTTTTACAAATGTTACTATTGAATATTTGTATCTTCACTCTGATTGTTGCAGTGAATAAAAAAGGATCTTCTCTTGATATAACCTAACTCAAATTTTCAAATTTTCAAAATCAACTTTAACTTTTTTCTCTACCTCTTGAAAGTAAACAAGATTTGAATTTTGACACATCCTTAATTCCCCTGAGACAATCAAACAATTACGTAATACTATATATATACATGTACGTGTGTATGAATATATATATGCTTTTAATTAGGTTCTTGTAGAATTCTTACACTATCTTAAACAAACTGAACTTCACCAAAGAAAAGACTGGACCAAGAAGTGTGAAGAAGAATGAAAAGAGTCACCGTCCATCCAATGAACTCCTTCAACTTCTACAACCAAATAACTACCTCCATGAATTCTTCTTTATTCCTAGTTTACATCCCGTACTCCTATTGTTTCAAGTCAACGGCGTGGAGAAACAACCTACCTTATATGAACTAATAATTGAATCACCTTTAACCACCATGAACACTCTGATTGTAATACCATGTCTTACATGTATAAGTATTACATAAAGTGAAGCAACAACAGGTGCTTCTTATCAGTATTAATACAACATCTTTTGAAGGAATGGCATAACCTAGGGAAACAATGTATACCAAAAAATACTTAATGATGGTGCACACACATATGGAAGTGTATGCTTTTATAGCATGGAGGCAAGAGATACCTGCACTATCACTCCATGAGGTAAAGCGAATGTCTCTTTAGTCAACGGAGTGAAGTGTGGCAGGACAGGTCTACCCCCCTTCCTGCACACCAGAGTTAATGGAACACCAGAGATGACCCTGGAGTCGGAGGACTCAGCAGGATTCTCTCTGGCGCCAGGAGGCTCAGGCCGTAAAGGTAAACACCTGGAAAACAAGTGTAGGAAGAGATAAAGAAAATTTGATGACTCAAGAGACACCGTTTTATGCTATAAAAGATACACGAGTTATCCCTGAGGTAGAAGCCTCAACAATCACCCCCAAAGGTGTGAGAGACTTCTCCCCAAGTTCTGGATGCAGACTTGCGGTTACTTCTCCGGAGACTGAGGGAAAGGATCTCGATGTGTGCTGCACCAACAATTGGATGGTAAGATACATTGAATCCTAAGCTTATACTTTTCCTTCGCTAGCTGTAATTTAGATGGTACCTTATTGTGGCCGGTGGCACGGGCCGGACAGTTGACCACAGGGACAGCCGGCGGCTCGGCGGCTTGTTCTGAGAGCTTCCTTTTCGTGAAGTCAACTTCAGCTAGGGACTTCTTTTCCCCTCGCCGGGAGCCGGGCTTCCCTGGGATGGTGGCCGCTGTCCTAAAAACCGGAGAGGTGCTGAGAGAGAGAGTGTTCCTTTGCCCGGAGCCCCAAATCAGACACAAGACACGAGGGTCCGCTCTGCTTGGGCTCAGGGGCAAAAGACCCGGAATAGCCCAACATTCAGTCTTTTATTCTGAGGGTTACAACTTATCTCATAACGGTACAGGGGAGGACACGGAGAAGGGTTGAAGGTCAGGATGCAGTCAGGAAGGAGAAAGGGAGGAAAGAGTGAGACACAAGATACTATTGTTAACTGGGAGGGGGAGGCGGGGGGAGTTCGACTCCCTTTCCAAGGCCAAACTTAACTCTACCTTCAGAGGGGCCTCACTTTCTAGGCCCCACAAAATTCTTCAGGGGATATGTCATTCTCTGAGCTTGAACCACCGCTACACCTTATCGTGCCCTGTATGTAATCTACTAGTAGTTATCCTTTTTGTTTTTATTCCTGTCTAGTATTAGTTTAGTTTTAAGTCTTACAGTCAGTAGTTTTCCCGTCTATTAATAAATAATTTGTTATATAATAGACAGAATCAGTCATTATTAAAAGAACTTGAGGACGGGAGGGGGATTTTGATTTGTGAGTCATCTCAATAAGGTTACTACCTCTGCTGAGATCCGGGCAGAAGTAAGGGCTTGTTTAGCTCCCCCACCCATTTGTGACACGCTGGCATTATGGATTTGCCAGCTGGATCTCTCCTTTCCACAACTGACTATCCGGCCTTACAATAACTGTGAAGCCAGGTTTGGTGTCTTATGTTCTGTGCTTTGCCAGAGTAAATTGCTTTTTCTAATTTAAGAGGAGCTAAAAATTCACACTTAAACAAGAGAGCAAAATACCCTGGAGAGTTTCTTGTCTGTAGGCTCCTATCCTCAGCCTCAATATTCAGCCAGCCAACTGTGATTTTTTCTTGTTGGAAGATTATTATCCACAGTATTTGCTACAGGGAGATTTATGGGGGAAAAAAATCATTATTTCTGGGGGGGAAAAGAGCTTCCGAGACCTCTGAAATATCAGTAGGCAAGCACATAGTAAGGGAAGATTCCAATTAAAGTGATTATAGCCTGAATTTTATCATAAATGGAGCAGCATCTTAACAATACTACCATCATCCAGCTTTAGGAGGATCCCAACAAATCACAGTCAGGTTGCCCCTGCTCCCAAAATTCCCATCCAAACATCCTCAGCATCACCACAGGAGTCACCATCCTCTGGAGTAAACAGGATGAGTAATTCTTTGTCCAAATCTGGATTTCCTCTTCTGAGGAGTCAGATAGGCCTGAGCAAGCCAGGAAACTCAGAGGAGACTTGGAAAGAAAAGGGGCTATTTAAAGCCTCGGAGAGGAGGACCTTGCTGCTCTGGGAGTGTCCTAAGTGACCTCTTTAATCCAGGGAGAAAGGCATCCACAGCTGTGGGGGATCACATAGCCCTCAAACTGTACCTGGGGCAGCCAAGGGGCCTCCAGGGACAGGACACGTGCCCAGGCAACCTCTTGCTCCTGAGCCCAAGCCTTGGAGACAAGTCCCTCTTGCTGGCCTTGTGACGCATGGCTAGCACTGAGCCAAGCACCAGACATTTCCTTTCCTACTGATGCTTCACACCACACCAAGCCCAAAGCAGAAATTATGGGGTTTATATCAGAAAATATAGCAAGACTCATTAAAGATGTCCCTCCCTCTGGCCAGCTACGATCAGGTGGGTGACTTTTTTCATGGTTTGCAATGACCTGAAGGTCTGGTTTTTTTCTCACCCTCATTTGTACTTGAGTGTAATAACCTGGAACATCTTTTACAATAACACATCAGATCAAGGCTGGGTGCAATGATGCCAACCCTTGACAATGGGTGGCAGCTCATCCAGGTGACTGAGCAGGAGCAGTGCCTCAGAGCAAACTTTTAACATGCAAATGGGCAGGGTTTTTCTCCTATTCACTGAGTTTCAGGATTTCTTCTCAAAGGATACAGGCTACACTCTGCAGGACTGAACTGCTTTGAGGCAGAGATGGGCAAATTCCAAACTTACATCCTTATGTCTTTAAAACACTGAAGGTGTTGAGATGAAACAGCTTGGCTTGAGCTGATCTATAGCCAAAATAAGTTGGTGAATAACTTGGTGGAAATCCTCTGTGCCAAGGAATCTTACTAAATTTTATGCAATAAATTGCACTAAGGTAACACCTTTCATTAGAGGATCACAGACTTCTTCACAAATGTTAGTTAACACCTGCCCAACAGCATCCCTCATCAAGATCAGATTGTTTCTTATTTTCCTGGTAGGAAATATCACCCTGTGGTGGGAAATTCTCTTAGTCAATACCTAAGAGGACAGCTGGCAGAGCCAGGATAGCTATTACAACAAAATGAAGCAGAAACACTGTGTACACAGAAGTACTGTGGCTCTCAGTCACACACTGAACTTCCATTTATTTGTGAGGAGTTCAAAATCTTCCTTCCCTGAGATCTGTGTTCTCCTCCCAACTTCCCAGAAGGAAGTACAGCAGAAAAATCTATCCCCTGCAAGGAATACTGATTCCAGACTGGGAGAAGAAAGAGCTACTCCCCACCAGTGGGTCCCAGAGCTATTGGAAAGTAATGATTCATTCTTGTGCCAAGGGATGAGGAGGATACTACATTTAATCAATCCCTACAGGAATTAGGAAACCCACAGATCAAGACCTGATCTTTTTCCAAAGGATGTTTTACCTGCTGTGTCGAAAAGACTCAAAGGTGTTTCACCTAACTTCAGAGCAAGGTTGTTCATCTCGGTGCCACGTTATTAGTGTGTCACTCCAATAAAATATATTCACGCCTGTAGGATTTAACTCTGTGGAATTTGGTTATAAGGGTAAAATAGAAGCGAGAGATCTCTAAAGATGGGTTTAGAGCATGGGAATTTATCGTGAAAGAGCATGTGTGTGAGAGGCTTGCTGGGCTGCAAGACGCAGCTCAAAGCAGGCCAGAGAAAGAGGGAGAAAGAAGCAAAAAGAGAGAGCAAAAAGACAGCGATTTGCCATTTACAATACAATAAATCATCTTCTCTGTTGAATATTCTAATTCTCTTTAACCAATCTGAAACAAGCTACAAACTCTACAATATTTGCATGCAACCTATAAGAATTATCGCATTACCATACAGGGTTATATTTTAAACCTTAAAGAACTACTTTTAGGAATCTTCTACCAGGTAGGTATGGTTTGTTCTGACCTTTGGACCTGCCCAGGCAGAGGGTATTGTTCTATCAAGAAGGAGGATTACCTTCAGCCAGCTATACCATTGTTTCTTAGTTACTCTTCAACTCAAACCTTGTCTTCATCTCAATTTCGATTATACTTTCCATATTTTCAGCATCTTTTGCAAGGCAATCATATCTATAAGGCTTTCCTATTTCATCTTCCCCAACACACGCCCAGATATCTGCAGGAATTGTGCCCTGACAGACTGCAATATCTTGGATACTGTTGGCAAAGTAAACCCCTTTTTTTTCCTCTCTTTCTTTTTTCACACCAAAGTTCTCTCAGTGTTCTCAAAGAAAAGCTTGTCCTTGTGCAGAAGTTCCTCCTGATACAAAGTTCCTTTGTGTCACTTGCTCCTCTCACTAATGCGCCTCTAATAGAGCAATTACTTTATTATTCAGAAATGGTGGTAAAACACATTATTATGTAACCCTCAAATGCTTCTGTCAAATTGAAAATGTTAAAAGAATGAGGAAACTTTGAGATAAATCAAAACGTGATACTCTGCAAAAGACTTTTAGACTTTCTTTTGAATATTTCTAATGTTCTTTCTGTAATTTCTACTGCAGATAAATTCTCCCAGGTTTTATCTCTTATTTCACAATAAGTTACCTATGACACCTAAAGATTTTGACTGGATTTAATGTTATATTATTCTCTTTTTTACTCTTTTTAATCTATTTTTATTTTAATGCCAAGATTATCCTAGCATATGCCTTTCACACTCTCTTATTAAGTTTCTGTAAGGCATTAACTATTCTTGCACAATGAATTCTATATGCATGCCAGCACCTACTGTTTTTTGTTGTTTTCTGGATTTATTCCTATATTTTATATTACTTTTGCTGTTACTGAACTAATTTAAAATATTAATGTTTTATTCAAATGCCACTCAGTTACAGATATTTTTCTCCATTCAGTTTTAGTTTTATTTTCCCCTACCAATGGTGAAAAAGCATCATGAAACATGCTACTCTCTTTCTTTTTTTGTGAGATTTGATGGGTGTCAGTCCAGAGAACACTTTGTCTTTCAAAGAAGAAGCACATTTGGGAATTGACAAACTTTTTTACAAGCAATGGCGTTTTTCAAAGTAAAAATTAGTCTGGAGAATCTTGGAAAATTTTCAGATGTACTCACTTTTTAATAAAACCACAGATATTTCAAGGCTTTAGCAAATGTGAGTATGTGCATGTGGAAATAAATAGCCATAATGAAGAGGCTGCTGTCCTTGCCTTCTCTGGGATGTTCCTGCTTGGACCACACAGGATAAAGCCTAAGAATCCTTGGCTCTGAGATCAGTCTTCCCTGACACTTACCTGTGTTCTGTCCATGTATTTCTCTTTATTCCAGTGCAAGCAATCCCACTTACTGCACTTTATTCTGACACTGACTTGTGCAGGCTGAAGATGAGGATCACTATGAGGTACATTCTGGTTTAGAAAAATACCAGTCCTTTCTCTTGCCAAAATAAGTGTCCTTATGTGTCAATCTACTCCACTTCCAAAAGCGCCTTCTGGAACAGCCATGCAAATGCTTTTAATCCATCACATTTAATAACGATGATTGAGGTATGGGCAGTGGAGACAAGCCACTAATAACTATTGTTAGTCACAGCTTATTTTCTTCAGAGATGGAACCTGAAAGTGAAAAATGATGAACCTATTTTTGCCATCCAGCCTAAGTGAAAAATCAAACAACAAACGAAACTCGCCATCCATGATGAATAGCAAACTGTGTTTTGAAATTCTAATGATTTAAAGTAATAATACCAGTACTAAAAAGCAGAAATTCAGTTTAACTGCATTACATCATCTAGATTTAAACAGCAATGTCACTACAGCAAAGCCCTCAGTTCACTGAAAAGGTTGCCAAGTTTTTAAGAAGCATTATGACAGGGGTATGTAATTTTCCATCCAGAAGGTAACAAAGATTTTTATCTCCTTTATCTTCAGCCCCATGCAAGACATGGAGCAGCAGCAAGCCAATGCCACCATGCCAAAGACAAGAATGTTTGGGGCTTTATTTGGCCCTTGTTTCTTCACCTAGTAGCTCAGAAACACCTGCAAACTTAGTGTTGGGCAGTGAAGCTGAAAGGCATTTTACTAGCTCCATGAATGAACCCATGGCTGTGTTTGTGCTCCAGGAAAAGGGACAGGAGTTATATTTTAAAATACCCAGCTCTACACATTCTGCTGGGATTCCCTGTGGAGTTCACCCAGCCAAACCCCTTGGGTGTCTCTTCTGAGACTCTCTCATGTGGGAATGGGCTGAACATGCAATGGCACTGTGAGCTGATCTCTCAGAGAAAGGTGAATTCTTCAGTGAATACCCAGCAGGAGATTTGATCTGTCTCAGAATCTACCTCTGATGCCTGCACCCATTGCCAGCAGGGAGAGTGTAGTGGTGGTTCAAGCTCAGAGAATGACATATCCCCTGAAGAATTTCTGGGGGCCTAGAAAGTGAGGCCCCTCTGAAGGTAGAGTTAAGTTTGGCCTTGGAAAGGGAGTCGAACTCTCCCCGCCTCCCCCTCCCAGTTAACAATAGTATCTTGTGTCTCACTCTTTCCTCCCTTCCTCCTTCCTGACTGCATCCTGACCTTCGACCCTTCTCCGTGTCCTCCCCTGTACCGTTATGAGATAAGTTGTAACCCTCAGAATAAAAGTCTGAATGTTGGGCTATCCCGGGGTCTTTTGCCCCTGAGCCCAAGCAGAGCGGACCCTCGTGTCTTGTGTCTGATTTGGGGCTCCGGGCAAGGGAACACTCTCTCTCTCAACGGCTCTCCGGCTTTTAGGACAGCGGCCACCATCCCAGGGAAGCCCGGCTCCCGGCGAGGGGAAAAGAAGTCCCTAGCTGAAGCTGACTTCACGAAAAGAAAGCTCTCAGAACAAGCCGCCGAGCCGCCGGCCGTCCCTGTGGTCAGCTGTCCGGCCCACGCCACTGGCCACAGGAGAGATCACCAAATATTTGCTGTTGTGCCCTATTTTATTTAAGCCTGTTCCCAAGGAGACCTGTTGGTGTAATAGTGCTCTGCAGGCTTTGTAGGACATAGCAGGGGACTCTCAGCCAGGGAGATTTCCAACTGTTTGGTCACCCAGCCATGCAGACCTTTTAGACAAACCCTCCAGAGTTTTCAGTCAGTGAGGTACAGCTGCTGCTGCGAGAACTTTTGAAACAAGCTGTTAATAATCATGGTTTTCGTCTCAAAGAAAAGTCGTTTTAATGCATCTCTGCATCCAGCTGTCCCCTTGAAGTCCCTGTGCATCCTGGGGAGATCAAATGACCTTAGCCATATGGGAAGAGAAATTGTCAAAGAAAACAGAGCCAGGCACACATTCTCTTTCTCATTTGTCACCTCCAACTCTCTGCCCCACTTCCAAACTTTAACATGGAGCCAGAGGCCATTTAAATTGCAGAAGATTTTCCTAAAGATAAGGTCAGATAAACAAGGGTAGTAATGCTGCTTTTCCCTTGCCTCTCCAGAAACTCTCTCCATATGGACGGTGCTGGTTTATTCCTGGAAAAATTGAGGGTTGAAAGAGGCAGTTCAGTTTGTTCCTCTGACTTCATCAGATCAGCATTTTAATCATAGGGAAAGGTCAGGTGGTCCATTCTCCCTCCTCCCCTCCTTTGAAGTGAGACATGGGCATTCACCATGCCAAGCAAACTGCTTATGGGATGGTATCTCTCTCCCTGTCAATCTTCTGCTTGCCAGGTTAATCCTGAGTAAAATGGAGGGCCAGCTTTTTCTTCACTGTAAATCTGCTGCTTTGGCCCACAAAACCCATGGAAGATGGCAGAGGACGATAGGCACTGCACTGATTTCACCCAGGCTGCATGAGTGTCACCTGCTCAGGGACTGAGTTGTTCCTCCCTTTGATTTGGGAAACAATGTGAGCTAAGATTCCCTTTGCCCTAACTTGACAGATGAACCTTATCTCCATCTATTGTCCAAATGAAGAAAGCGGGAGGCACAGACATTGAATGAGTTTGATGGGGTTTGTAACAGTTCTGAAATAAAGCCCAGTGCTCCTGCTTTAGCCATCAATACAGCACCATTCCCTCCTTTGAAAGGAATAGGTACCAGAGAGTGCACTGAGCTGATGGGCCATGGGGAAAAGAGTCTGTCTCATTTACAACAGGGATCAAATTCCCATTGGGCCCAGTGGGAAAGGCTTTGCCTGTAAATTACACCAAAAATTAATGTGCATAAAAGGCTTCTCAGAAGTGGATTGCAGTAAAATACAATGCTGTGGTGTTTCCATGTCAGAAAAAAACCCCATATGTTTTGGTTTCCAAGCATCCCTTGTTGAAAGGCAGGGGGAAAAAAGCCAAGATTTCTTTGGTAGAGTAGTTATTTCTCCCACAGGACTTCTGTGTCAGAATTACTCAATTTTCTAATAAGAATCATCATAAAAGCTTTGCAGTTCTCATTAATTCCAACTCAGCCTACACCACCTTTTGAAAATAGGGCTGTGTTCTTCCAGGAGAGCAGACCATGAGAGGAAAAAATTCGTCCTTGTTCTCTAAATCCCTGAAGGGAAGGAGACTTAGCTTTGCCTGTGTAATTACTTATCAAGCAAATGTTAATTTATTAATCAATAGTTGGTCTAAAAACTCTAATTCTCCTTTTTGTAGTGCCTGTGGGCAGAAGAATCTCTACTGTGTTATCTTTGTCCTCTCTAGAAGACATCTTATGAAATCAATGTTGAATTCTTGATTTCTGAGACCTTGATTTCTGTATGGTGTGGTTGGTCCCCACTCAGTAAAACAAAAGTCATAACAGCACCCAGACCAAAAGGAAATACTAAATCATGGATTTGAATGTGCTCTGCCTCCCTCAGCCTCTAGAGAAGAATGACTAAGTTTCCATCATTTTAAGAGATGATTTTCATCACATTAGACTTTCTTTCCCAAAACTGTACTAAGATAAATTGTTTTGCCTGTATGAAAAGGAAAAAGCTTATCCAGTTCTTGGAGATTTGGATCTATGCCCAAAGAATGCACCTAGATTATATTTAGGTCAACTTTTCATAAAGATGAAAAAATCAGGGGAAAAAACCCAGATTTTAAATAACAGAAAATGTCTACAAATATTTTATTGATTTGGATTCATGTTCTTGCTTCAGAGCCATCTTAAACTGTATTTTCTCAAACAAACTGTCTCTTCCGAAGCAGCAGCACAGTGATTCTCTCTGTGGCACACAAAGCTTCCAGGACTGCAGGCACCAGTGCCAGCTGGACAATGCAGATTTGCAAGAACCCATCACATTGCTTACCCCTCACACTCACTCCTCACCTCCTGCAGCAAGCCTGGTTTTGTCCAGGGGAGAAGGCAGCCTGGCTGCTGAGATACTGCTCCTGGTCTCTTTGGAGAAGGAGAGGAGCATGCTGACCTCATAGCTCCGTGGGGACCGAAATCAGCCTGCTTTGCCCGGGAATCACAGCTCCCCATCCTTCCCTGAGGAGATGGAGCTGCAATCCCAGCACACTGAGCATCTCCAGTGGTGGATCAGCTCCTCTGCCCTCGGGCCCATTGGGCCCTGTGGGCAAACAGGTGCAAATAGGCTGTCCGTGAGACAAGTGCTTATTAAAAGAAAAGGGGAAGGCAGGAGGGAATTATTTTCCATCCTGGTCTGGTGAGAACAGCATAGTCACGAGACGGGTCTGGCAGAGTCCAGCAATGCGTGTGGGCACGTGGGGTGTGTGTGGATTTGGGATTCTCAGAGCCTGAGGGTGCCAGGTGTGCACACACCAATCCAACAGACACGGGAAAGGGATACCTCTGCCCAGGATCACACCAGTTCCATGAGGAGCTGCTGGCAAACACTGCTTTATTCTGAATTCCCACTGACTGCTCTTGGGGCCCTGAGGAAGGAAGGACTTTCCCTTGCACTTCCAGGGGGTTAAATCGCCCCAGATTTCCTTGTAAGACTAATGATGGTACGAGTTGTGTTATCTGCCCTGGCACAAACAGGAGTGATCACACAAAGGCAGCGTGTCAGTGAGAACAACAACTCCAGGAGAAATTTCCAACCCTGCTATCCCAGACCAAGCAATGCAAAAATCCCTCCCCATCTCTGAAACTCCAGGTATGTGTATGAAATTATTTTGTCTCTGTTAACACACATCAGTAAAATCTCTGCTGCTGCCAGTAGACACTGCTGGAGTCAACCACTATCAGCCCATATGTTTTTCAATACAAGCAACTTTTTGTGTGCACTATGCTGAATATAATATAATAAACTTTAATTCAAAATGCCCATGAACACATTTTCTACCACAGATTTTTTTTTCCTATTATAAATAAAACCAAGAGGACTGGACCAATGCATTGGACAGAAAAATGTGTCTAAGTCATCACAACAAATGCAGCATAATATACTGAAAATAAGGTTATGCTATACAAAGAAACACTAGGAAGACCTATTCAGGCAAACATCTCTCTGTATGAAAACATCTCTTCATATATTTCAAAGAGGGAAATTATTGAAAACTGAGAAAAAGAGACAATGGAAATTTTCCATTGTCATAAAAATATTGATGTAATGTATAAATACATCAGTAGGCATACAAAACACCTAGGGAGGCCAGATAACCGCCAGTAATTATTCTCAATTTACAAACAGATAAACAGATGTTTTAAAATATATTTGTATACTGTATGTGAAAGAAAAGTAGTTTAAACAAATGTGTATACCTCCTTCCATAATGTGGTTTATTCTATTAATTTGTTTGTTTGTATAATGCAGTACCAAAATACACAATATTGAGTTGCATGACATGGCATAATGTGCCATTATATTACATCCAAATAGTCTAAGTTAAACAGCTTGGCCATAAGCATAAAGTCAGCCCCTCAACAGCTAGAAAGCACCAGTTTTAAAGCATTCCTGATATTTCATTTGGTCCCCTGGAATAACTGCATTTTTTTAATTTCCGCATGACAACTTGTTTTATTTCACAAAACCTCTGCTTCAGGATGAGCAGTGCATGCTGCCTGGAAAATCACCCCATGCAGCATTTTGTCCTCATCATTTAGCATGGGGTTCTGTGCATTATTTATTGTGCACAAAAACAAATTATTAATCTGCTTCTCAATTTTTTTATTTTTTTTTTTTTACTTTGCTGTCACCAGAAATTTAGGGGTTTTTTCTCCAATGTTCATCGCCTGGTTTCTCAAACACTGATGTGAGGCATGGTGGGATTATTCACCATGTTACACATGATTAATTCAGAAGCAGAGGTTTATAATCTATTTTTCCAGACTGGCACTCAACTGATCCAGCAACTGGCTATCCTGTCACATTTGCATTGCTGAAGGAAGGGAGAAAGGGCTCTTCTCATCCATTCATGACAGTCTCATCTGTCCTCAAAGCACAAACCATCCTAGACAAGGATGAGGGACAGTAGAGGACAAACTCCACTTTCCTTGTCTGACACAGAGTTTTGCAGAGGCTCAGGCTGTGAGGCACTCTTGTGCTCAGCTCAGCCATCATTGCTGCTGCTCTGATTGGTCTCTGGGTACATTTTTCACCCTGAGGTCCTAAATGCTCATTAATTCAGCCACAGACAATTCTGGATAGCCCATCTGGAGGCATTTGCAGAGGAGCTGACAGTGTGCTCAGAGAAACAGCTGTGACCAGGCCAGGGACAGAGAGCAATTCTGGTCCCAGCTCAGTCAGTGGAAGGGTTTCAGCAGAGTCCAAGACCTGTTGCAGTTTCCTATGAGGGATTTTAGGGGTCTGAGCTGATTCACGGGAGTGACAAACCCCAGCATTTCTTCTGTGGCCTGCCAAGAATTTGGGATTAACCTATGGATGCTAGTCTCCTTTCCTCTTTGTTGCTTAGCAGTGCCCCGTGGTGGTGAGCCAAGGGTTATAAGGAAAAGCTCTGGGTTACCTTCAGGTTCTCCTTGGCAGGAAGGAGATGACATTGGAAAGAAAAGAAATGGGAAAGAAAAGCAGCTACCCTGAAAGCTGAGGTGGGGACCTGCACTACCTCTATAGGATTGTTTATAGAGGATTATGCCTTTTCTTCCAGGCCAACAGGCTCTTGCAACCTAAGTGTCATTGGCAATAGAGACATGAGAAAGCTGCACTCACTATTTCTCCTTGAACCCTACAAGCCAAGTGTCTCCGTGTTCTACCTGCACTTCTTCTGCTGCTCCAAAGTTAAAATAGTTTTTGTAAGGAATAGCAGGAATAAGTCCACTGCCGCTCACTTTAAGTACAACGATCTCAGTAAAACTCAGTTCATGAACCACATAAAAATGGCCATCTGGTCTTGAGTTGATTTTTGTTCCCTCTAAGGCTATTCCACTAAACCCTGCCAGCCAGGCTGCCTCCCAAAAACAGATCCAAACTTTGAGCTCCTTGGTCCCCAACTCAAACGTGTGGCCATTCTGCTACCTGAGCAGTTCCTGGGATTTTTTGCATCTATTTCTCTCAAAGCCAGCAATCTCAGCAGCTCTGCTGACAGAGTAAGTGCAAGGATGCAGAGGAGACAAAAGCATTTTGCAAAATGCATTTCTATTCATTGTCACTGGAGCAGCACAGATACTTTCCCACTTCTCCTTAGGATAACAATAGCTCTGCCTTGTCAGCCAGCCAGCACAACAGCTCGGAAGGGGCAGTGCAAAGAGGTGAGAGCTTCAAGTTAGCAAACAGCAGATCCTGTGTCTGTTCTGCTGGACTCTGCAGCCACTCACAGATAAATCCCTCTTTAAAATCAACATATGCCACTGATACATAATATTTGCATCTTTTCCCTGTCAAACCATAGCATTTGGGAACCTGTAAAGTCCAACACAGTAAGACACAGTTTGAGCCAAAGATCTGCCAATGGCCCCAGGGGCTGCCAGCTTTGCAGAATATGTGAATGGGGACTGTGGCTTTGGGAAACATGTGAAAACCATGCTGAGAGCCAACAGGAAATCTGGGACTCCTCAGGCAACACGATGTACCCTGCCATGGAATAAGGAGATCTTCTCGGGGGTAACCAAGGCATGGGCAGAGAGGAGGAGAGCAGGGAGAAGGAAAGGAAAGAATCAAAATGTTTATTGTTTGTCTAAATTATCAGAGGGTGAAACAAAGGCCAGGAAAAGCAGGAGGAGGAACTAGAATACTCTACACTCTCAAGGGATTCAACAGTCTGGGTCACAAGGCAAGATGTTGGCTCCAGTTTTGTATTGCTCTTCTTAGCAAGTACCAGCTGTTTCTAACTAACACCCAGATACCTCCTCCAGGCATTAAAATAACCAAGAGATCTAACCCCAAATCTCTTGGGATTTTGCGTTGAGGAAACTGCCCGTAAAATGGGATGTCAGCCTTTTTTGACTGGTCAAAAACCATACATGGGGAGGGTATTTACTTCTGCCATGCTGTGGCCAGGGACCAGGATAAGAGTGGCAACCTGGCCAGCCTTTGTTGAGGGGCTGCATTGTCTGTGTATGAAAGACAGAGCAGGGCTGGGTTGGGGCTGAGGAGCTCTATGTCATGCAGTGAGAGCTGGGAACAGAAACAAGTAACACTACCCAAGCCAGAGGGACGAGAGGTGATAATTGTAGGATCACACTGGAGGGGGAGAGTCAAGAAGAGAGAGCAAAGAAGAAGATAGCAGGGTTAGAAAGAAAATGAGAGATGACAGTAAAATCCTCAGAGCCTAGCTCTGCCATGCTTACACAAAACCTGTGAGATGGGGAGAGGGTTTTCTTAAATCTGAAATTCACATTTGTAAAGCTGAACATTATAAGCAGTGAAGAGATCTGAAATGTCACCTCTTCCCTGCAGTGACATTTTGGTGACAAAATGCAGCTGCGCTTTGAAAGGTGTTTTTGCTATTCACCTTGTCACTTTGCAGAACATCTGCAGCATGTTGCACTTGCAGGGGTTTAAGCTGCCTTTGGAGGATCACGCTCCTTCATAGCACTGGGAACAGTTTTGAAGAACTCAAAAAAATGCGTTTCTTTCCATGACTGGAGCAGTTGTTCAGTTACAAAGTGCACGGTGTTCTGGATTTGTTCTGCTTGATGCTGCCCTTACCAAAGCCAGGCTGTGAATCTAGGAGTGAAAGCACCTATGCCAGGAAGAGATAGGGAAGATCCCTCCCTCAGCAGAAAGTGACAGACCCTGTCATCTCAGGTCTGGACGTTCCTTCAACTGGGAATAAAAATCTGTGCCAGTGCTTGGAAGGGAGGTAGAAATTTAGCCCTGGTCTGAGTGACTGATGGAGAAAGGATGTTTTTATTCTGAGTTTATTAAGACCGGCTGAATGTTCCATCATTCTTCACCTGAAAGCTTCCGGCATTCAAAGCAATATTATGTGCTAACAGAAATGGAAAATACCCAGTAATACCCTGCAGATAGCCTGCTGTAAGCAGCAGATATGTACTTCATGCCCAATAAAAGAATATGAACCAGCACTGACAATTCAGCAGGTCACAAAAACAAAGCAACCATGTTTTGGACAGCTGTTGCAGAAAATAACAAAGTGTGGAGAGATGTTATCAGCAAAGGCAAACATCAACCAAAGTTATTATTTCCCAGGCCAATACTTTCCAACTGTGTCAAGAAAAGGTCTTTTTTATCACCTGATTTTTCAGCAGAGATAGGTAATAGTATTTCAAAGTTGTGCTGGTAATTTTTTGGCTGAAGGTAGGGGAAAGAAGTGAATCAGAACATGTAATTGTCATCAACTCCTTACTTTCTGCCCTTTAGCACTCAATCCTCTGCATCAAATTGAACATATAACAAGAAAGATTTTTGATCTTCTCCAAGTGAACATAGAATTTTTGGAAATAAGGGTGTCATGAATGGATTTGGGAGTTAAATAAGTCCTTTTCTACTGCCCAGGCCTCTGGCAGCAGGTAGTAACCTTACTGAGACAACCAGCACCTCAAAACCCCTTCCTGTTTGCAAGTTCTTTTAATAATGACTGATTCTGTCTATTATAGAACAAATTATTTATTAATAGACGAGAAAACTATTAACTGTAAGACTTAAACTAATAATACACAAGTGTAAAACAAAAAGAAAAGAACTACTAGTAGATTTTATACAGTGCACGATAAGGTACCCTTTAAGTTACAGCTAACGAAGAAATAGTATAAGCTTAGGATTCAATGTATCTTACCATCCAATTGTTGGTGCAGCACACATCGAGCTCCTTTCTCTCGATCTCTGGAGAAGTAACCACAAGCCTGCATCCAGGACTTGGGGAGAAGTCCCTCACACCTTTGGGGGTGATTGTAGAGGCTTCTGCCCCAGTAATAACTTGTGTATCTTTTATAGGGTAAAACGGTATCTCTCAGTCATCAATTTTTCTTTATCTCTTCCTACATCTCTTCTCAAGACTAGGATGTTTATTCTTACGGTCTGAGCCTCCTGGCACCAGAGATGACCCCTGCTGAGTCTTTCGACTCCTGGGTTATCTCTGATGCACCCATTATCTCTGGTATGCAGGAAGGGGGGGGAGGGGGTGCCACTGCCACACAGAGGGTCTTGTACCAAGGTGGGAATTTGTAATGCTGGGGGTGAATGCTGTGCTACCTTGTGGTTTTACCAATATCATGCCTGCCTAGCTATTTCTGGTTTAGACCTCCATGTAGTTTTGTCAATGAACTGAATATGAGATTTTAAACTATAGGTTCCAATTTAGTTCTGGGTCTTGTCCAATTCTGTTCCCAGTTTATGAAGAGAACACCAGGACCATTATGTTAGAGAGCATAAGAAAAAGCAGATGTGCACTCAGCTCTCAATTATCCAAAGGAAGAGGGAGAGGACAATAACCTGGATGCAGCACAAACATGATCTACTACAAAATATTAATTAAATAAGCTGTAACAGCATAGGGCAAACAAGTTACACTGCCAAAACATAAAAGGACAGCAGGATAATTTTCTTCAGCATGCCAGTTTACCTGCAGAACTCACTGACATAAGGGGCTACAGAGGGCAAACCAGTGTTTGACATGAGACATAAAAGTTGTTGACAGTTACATAAGCTTGGATAAATATGTCAAGGTTAATCAGCCCCCACAACTATAGTTTCAAAGCCAATTACTATCATAGGGTTTTATAACCTCCTCTACATGCTTGTAGCTGGTCACAGAGACCTCCCAACACACAAGGCTGGGAGATGTGAATCCTTGTGCTGACCCAGGTGGGTCAGCCTGTTCTGCACACCCTCACCCTCATTTTCTGCATCTGCAATGTGTGAGGCTTTGATGGCACATGCAGCAGTCAGAGGATGCTGCTGCCTCAGGCATGAAGCTCCTGTCCCCACAGGGCTCTGGCCCACGTCAACACAGCTGCACACAAGGGTCAGGACACCTGGGAAGTGCCCACATGTGGCATTTCACCATGACTGTCTGAAAGCTGCTTTATATGCAAGCAGCTTGTCTGGGCAAAGCAGTTCCCACCTATCCCGCATGACAAAACAAGGCTTATAAAATCACAGGCTCCCTCCCAAAACACAATCCCTATTTCATAGGGCAGCTCATGCCATAACCTGGGCATCTTCTCCTGCCAGGGGGAACACATCCTTGAGGTGGGAAAACAGAGCCAGAGATTCCTCTCCTTCATCCCATCGCCAAGCTTGTCCATCAAGTACAATCCTGGACTGGGACACTTCCCTGTAGTCCTTGGGACCACTCACTGAGCACACCCAACACCAACACCTCACCAATTTCAAGAGTTTTTGTCACTTCCCTGGAGTGCTTGAGAGTGGTGGCGCAGACAATTTGACAGGGAGGAAGTTGCTGCTCGCAGACAGATCTGTTTACTCGTGCCCCTCAGCCCTGCCGAGCTCAGAACTGACAGCGCTGTCAGGTCCCATTCATTTCACATCAGCCAGTGCCTCACACCTCCCTGCTCCCCTGCTGAACACAGAGAGACCTCGGGAGCTGAGCCTCTGCCCCTCAGATGGAGCCCAGAGATTGATGCATAGCAGTAATTGCCAGCACTCATCGCTGAGTAGTGAAACTTCAAGTCATAAAGGCTTCTCAGGGTGGGAGGTGCAGGTCAGGGCTCCCACACGCTGATGCTTTTAGAGCCAAGCCAGCCAGGAGTTCGTACCAACAGCCTCAGCCCAACAGGTCACTGATGGGGAATTAAAGAGGAAAACAAGCCCAAGTGCCTCTCTTGTTAGTTCAACCCGTTCTTACCTGGAGGGTGGAGAAAAGGACTTGCAAGCCACTGGCTTCTTGTTCTGCCATGCTGCTTCCCACTCACACTCCCTCCTTGTAGCAGCAGACACAAAGCAGCTCGAAAGCCAAGCTGCCAACTTGCCTTGCTGCTGCCCCTGCATCATTTAAGAAACGAAGAACTAAACACAGATCCCCAGACACACGCACACTGCTACTACCAATAATCACAGCAATGCAACTCTAGACCTCAGCAGGAGAGATAAATGCACCCTCTCCCTCCCAGCTCTCCCACTGTGACAAGAAGATTAATTCCTATATAAAGAATCCCGGGGACTAAATAAAGTGCCCAGGAAATGTCTGGGTGCTTGATGTGTGGTAGGGGGAGTGTGGGGAGGGTGGCAATAGCAACAAGAAAGCAGAAGAGCTACAAACCAGAGAGAAAGGCAGGGAGAAGGGAGGGAGCGAGCTGGCTGCCTGACAGGCCTTCCCAGCTGACCTGCTGATCCGTTCCAGACCCTGCGTGGACTCTTCTCCATTTGACTCCGTTCCAGTGAAACCGGAGACACGGAGAAGGCGAAGGGAGCGGGAGAGATGCCCTCGGTCTTAACGAGCGCTGACAACGAACGGAAGATACATCCAACATGAGGAACAGGTGGAGCAAGGCTCGGGAGGGTTTTTGGCTCCCAAACCCGATGATTGTCCCAAGTGGCAGCTGCTGTGGCCCCAGACAGTGCCCTGCGGGGCAGAGAGTGATCATACAGGGGCAGGGAGTGACCGCACAGGGGCACGGAGTGACCGCACAGGGGCATCTTGTGACTGCACAGGGAGGAAAGCCACCTCTTCAAGGAGTGGTTTGGGGGAGAGTTTACCCCAAGGGCCACTCCAGTGACCCACACCTACCTATATCTGTCTGTAAGCACAGCAACTCAGTGCCTGGTTCACTCCCTGGTGCACAAGACACACTGTAGTACAGTTGTAGTTGTGGCTTGAATTCCTAGGAGGGCATGGAGTCCACTTTTAGCTTCAGCCCAGTGATATCAAAGGGCTTGGTAAACAAGAAGGAGCAGATAAAGAAGTTGAATAGAGGGTTAAATGAGGATTTTCCACCTAAATATTTTCCATGTGAAAAGGTCAATTAGTCCCACAACAGGTATTTTTTTTCAGCTTTCTCAACACCAGAATGGCATTTTTTGTCCTGAGAGACATCACTCCAGGATGGTTAGAAGGCTGTCAGTGGAGATGATTACTGTATATGAAGAAGACAAATGTTAACACTTGTCTTTCCAATTTGGGGACACTAATTTCAGTCTTTTACCTCTGGAGTAACTTTACTCTGGTGTGGTTCTTTTCAGTTCCTCCCTTTTGAAAGAATAACTAAGGATTTTTGGAGCAGTAACGTGAAGTTGGGTCTCTGTGCACAAGGCAGATGCTTACAGAACTCAGTGCCATACAAAGACATACCAGACCCTCAACGTGCACACACTTTCCTTTGCTGATGTCAGTATAAAACCCTAATCTTCTAAGAAGCAGCCAAATGAAGAATAAAACACTCCAGTCTTGGCCAAGGACTATTTTCACATGATGAACCTTCATTGATAACTGCTTTATGCAAATGGTAAGACTAATCCTCCCCAACTCATCCCAGCAATGTGTGAACAAATGGAACAAGCATGACATTCCTCAGTTTCTGTGTGTGCCAGCAGGTCCCAGGATGTCACTACCAAGTTATAAAATAAAACAGATCAAAATGCCTTCGTCATAACTATGGAGACACATCAGGCCCTTTGGAGAGAGTGCCATGAACACCATTCATTGATGGACAAGATACTCCACAGACAGCTAGGCAGAATAAGATAAGAAATTTTCATTCCTATGAAAATTCAGGTTCAAAGATTTTAATTTTCTTAAAAATATATTCTATTTCTATTTTAAAAATAAATCTCTCATGCTTCATGAAATACCATTGTCCTGGTTTAAGGCAAATTTTAGGAGGAAACCTCTGGGGGGGTCTCCTCTAGGAAAAGCCAATTCCAATCACCCCTCCCCCAAACAGGTTGGGGAAAAAATTCCTTAGAGAAAAGTGGAAAAAACTATTTATTTAACAAATAGAATATTCACAAGCATAGAAAATTTGGATAATATGAAAACAATGAAACCTCTCCTTCCTCTGAAGAGATGGTAGATCCAGAGTCCATCTGTGTCTGGTTCAGTTCTCCAGTGGGGGGGCCGATTGCCAGGCCCGGCTGTAGAAATCAGAGGGGGGCCCCCCGGGGATTGCCCTGATGTCTTGGACCACCGAGATGTCGGCCAATCCCAGAAGGAAGATAAAAAAAAACAGCAAAAGAAACAAAGTTTCTCCCTGCAAAAAGCCTAGAAAGATCCAAGGAAACCCTCCACTGTGAGCTCCCTGAGCACACAGCACCGAGAGAGTGAGATATCACTGTCCCACTGGACCGCAATCTCTCAAGGATTTTTTCACTCTCTCTGTCTCTCCGGGCCTAACTTAAAGCTGCAGAGCTTAATATCCAGCATAAGCAGGAGGGACGATTGAGGATACAAAGATCATATGATCAACCCAGGACAACCATATTTTAGATATGGAGCTGGTGTTCAGACATTAGAACGTTGAATTTTTGGCCATTTTGGGTAAGCTTCTGGCAGCTTCTCACAGAAGTCACTCCTGTATCCTCCCACTACCAAAACTTTGCCACACAAACCCAGTACAACTTTGGGAGTTCTTTCACACCAGTAGGATTCAATAAAACCTGATAAGAGGCCACAAATAAGGGTGAGGAGAGATACAGGCACTGTCCCCAAATGTGCTGGGTGTGAGGAAGGTGGGTACTGGGTTTGTGAGTAGTGCCAACACGTATCTCTTTTGCAAATTATTACAGTGACAGAAAACTACTTCAGAGCTAATTGGAAGCTGTTTAAAGAAGCTCTTCCACATTGTCACTTCATTCTCTTTCTTGTGACAATTGTACCTGTCAGCAGAGCTGTGTGAAGATATTAATTCCTGCGGTGTGGATTTTCAGAAGGCAGGGAGAGCTGATGGAGGTAAGCAGGCAGTGGCTGCAGGCAGCCTGGATGCCCTGAACCCCTACCTAAAACACAACTTTGGCCTCAGTTATAGGATTCCATAACAGATTCTCTAACTCACCAGTGGCCTGGTTCTTCCTCTCTGTGTGAGCTTCAGAAATAATTGCAAAAATGTCATTACAAATAAACCAACCCAAGAGGAAATGGAAATCATCAAAGCTTGGGGGGGGGGGGGTGGGAAAAATCTCTTATGTTCCTTAGATTTTTGGGGTATTTAGCTTGGTTGTACTGAGATAGCAAAAGAAAACATTGTAGGCAGAAACCTCTGGAGCTTGCATTTGATTTGGAAACAAGACATAGTTGAGAAGAGTGATTAAAAAATAAAACACTCGTGAAAGACCCCAGCAGTGACAGTGATGTTTACACTGATGTAGGGTGTACAGCAAAACCCCTTTGAAATCATGTTTTAAGGTATAAATCAGGGAGGCTTCTAATTATTCACCATTCCCAGGCCATTTCCTCCAGCTTTTGTTGAATTTCCAATGTTGTTGTTGCTTTCTAAGAACAGGATGTCCCCTATGTCACGAATGGGTTTAGGAGTTAAATAAGCCCTTTCCTACTGCCCAGGCCTCTGGCAGCAGGTAGTAATCTTATCGAGACGACCAGCACCTCAAAACCCCCTCCCGTTCGTAAGTTCTTTTAATGATGACTGATTCTGTCTATTATATAACAGATGATTTATTAACAGACGGGAAAACTACTGACTATAAGACTTAAAAACAAGACTAATACTACACAGGAATATCTACTAGTAGAATACATACAGTGCACGATAAGGTACCATACAAATTACAGCTAGCGAAGAAATAGTATAAACTTAGGATTCAATGTATCTTACCATCCAATCGTTGGTTCAACACACGGGATCCTATCACTCAATCTCTGGAGAAGTAACCACGAGCCTGGTCCAGGGCTCGGGGAGAAGTCCCTTACACACCTTCATGGTGTGTGTGTATGGAAACTTCTGCTTTAGTAATAACTCATGTGTCTTTTATAGCATAAAATGGTGTCTCTTGAGTCATCAATTTTCTTTACCTCTTCCTACTTATTTTTTCCAGATGTTTGGTCTAAGCATTCTGGCACCAGAGAAATTCCTGCTGAGCCCTCTGACTGCAGTATTATCTCTCTGGCGTCTCATTTAACTCTGGTATGCAGGAAGGAAAAATGGGAGGGGGGTTTGTCACTGCCACAATCGAACCCCCTTGACGAAAGAGACATTCGTTTTACCTCATGGAGTGATAGTGCAGGTATCTCTTGCCTCCATGCTATAAAAGCATACACTTTTATATGTGTGTACCATTATTAAGTATTTTTTGGTATACATTGTTTCCTTAGGTTATTCCATTCCTTCCAAAGATGTTGTATTAATATTGATAAGAAGCACCTATTGTTGTTTCAGTTTATGTAACACTTATACATATAAGACATGGTATTACAATCAGAGTGTTCATGGTGGTTAAAGGTGATTCAATTATTAGTTCATATAAGGTAGGTTGTTTCTCCACGCCGTTGACTTGAAACAATAGAAGTATGGGATGTAAACCAGGAACAAAGAAGAGTTCATGGAGGTAGTTATTTGATTGCAGAAGTTGAAAGGGTTCAATGGATGGTCAGTGACTCTTTTCATTCTTCTTCATACTTCTTGGTCCAGTCTTTTCTTTAGTGACGTTTGGTTTGTTTAAGATAGTGTTAGACAATTCTACAAGAATCTAATTAAATATATGTATGTATATACCCATACACACATGCACATACACATACACATACATGTAGTATTATATAATGGTTTGATTGTCTCAGAGGAATTAAGGATGTGTCAAAATTCAAATTTTGTATATTTTGTTTTACCTTAAATAGGTAGAGAAAGAAAACGTTAAGGTTGGTTTTGAAACTTTGAGTTGAGTTATATTAAGGGAAAATCTCTTTTTTAACCACTGTGACAATCAGAGTGAAGACACAAATATTCTACAGTGACATTTGTAAAATTATAAGTGACATATACAATGTCCTGGGTTAGCCATATGACCTATTTGTATCCCAAATCGTCCCCTTGCTTATGCTGGACATTAAGTTCTGCAGCTTTAAGTTGGTCCAAGGAAGACAGTGAAAGTGAAGGTGGAGGAAAAAAACACTCGCCGTTTGTCTGCAGGATACTACGAACCAAGGCCAAGAGAGCGGAGAGGCTGCATTCCAGCAGACAGCGTTATCTCTTTTTCTTTTTTTTTTACTCTCTCGGTTGTGGGGGTGCTGGCCGAGCACACAGCGGGGGTTTTTTCCTCGGATTTTTCCCGGCTTTTTGCAGGGAGAGACTTTGTTTCTTTTGCTGGATATTTTTTCTTTTTTTCCCCTTCCTGGGACTGGTTGGCATCGCATGGGCCCAGGACACCAGGGAACCCCCGGGGGCCCCCCCCCCCTCCTCGCTGGCTCCTACAGCCGGGCCCGGCAATCGTCCCCCCACTGGAGAACTGAACTGGACTCAGACGGACTCTGAATCTACCATCTCTTCAGAGGAAGGAGAGGTTTCATTGTTTTCATATTATCCAATTTTTCCCTATACTTGTAAATATTCTATTTGTTAAATAAATAGTTTTTTCCACTTTTCTCTAAGGAAATTCTTCCC
>JAHLSL010000027.1:339611-370572 GCA_025920805.1 Petroica traversi | reverse complement strand
TTCTCTAAGGAAATTCTTCCCGGACCGGTAGGGGGAGGGGCGATTGGGATCGGCTCTTCCTAGAGGAGACCCCCCAGAGGTTCCCTCCTAAATATTTGCCCTAAACCAGGACAACAAACATTAAGTAAAATAATTAAGATAAGATAACTAAATTATCAAATTGCTTAGTACTTCAATAGTACTAAATAAGGTGTTGATATTACATGAACAAATGTGAACTTATTCTTTGGGATCTTAGAGGAAATGGTTATTATTAGATTCATATATTTTGTTGAATCTAATTTTGTAAACTTGAAATATGGCCCATACACTAAACATTAATGTTAGAACAATAATTATTATACCAATTAGTTTTCTCATGAATGTGTTTAAGTTTGGGATTCATGAGGTTATCCAATTAAATATATCTTTTTTCTTGATCCTTTTTGATTTCATGTAAACTTCTAGTATTTTTCTTAATTTCCTCGAGATCAGTTTGAATTTTTAGAGTTTGATCAACATATACACAGCAACTAGTATTAATAACTGTACATACCCCACCCTTGGAAGCTAAAAGTAAATCCAAAGCCATTCTGTTTTGTTTTACTACCTTTGAGAGACTGGTAACTTCTTGCTGTAAAGCACTGATTGCATCATTTGTCTGATTTTCTATTTGTTCGATAATTCTGGATGTATTTACAATTGCCTGTTCTAGTTCTGCTACTCCTAGCCATGGTGGAAACCCTCTCACAAATCTATGGAAACCAGAGGATCTTTCAACTAAGGGGTTTAAATTTCCTTTTTACCTCATCATGAATGATCGTAGGTGCCCTCTAGGAAATTCTGATTTATCAATGATATCTTTTTCTGGGACTACAGTTCCAATGGTACATATTCCTTGCTATCCAGGGGGTAGAGCTTTTCTAGCTTGATTTCAACAAATCCAATAGTATCAACTGTTAGGACTTGTTGGTCTATCGAGGTTCTCTCTAACATGAGCATTATTTTGGTAGGAGGAATACCTTTAGAGAACATGTTTAGTGTGGGGATTCCCATTATTCGAATACTTTCATCAGTGTGAGTAGGGAACTGAGAACAGATCCAGCAATCACTGCGATTTGTTAACAGTGTCACAGTGTGGCCGGTGGCGTGGGCCGGACAGCTGACCACAGGGACGGCCGGCGGCTCGGCGGCTTGTTCTGAGAGCTTTCTTTTCGTGAAGTCAGCTTCAGCTAGGGACTTCTTTTCCCCTCGCCGCGAGCCGGGCTTCCCTGGGATGGTAGCCGCTGTCCTAAAAACCGGAGAGGTGCTGAGAGAGAGAGTGTTCCTTTGCCCGGAGCCCCAAATCAGACACAAGACACGAGGGTCCGCTCTGCTTGGGCTCAGGGGCAAAAGACCCGGAATCGCCCAACATTCAGTCTTTTATTCTGAGGGTTACAACTTATCTCATAACGGTACAGGGGAGGACACGGAGAAGGGTCGAAGGTCAGGATGCAGTCAGGAAGGAGGAAGGGAGGAAAGAGTGAGACACAAGATACTATTGTTAACTGAGGGAGAGGCGGGGGGAGTTCGACTCCCTTTCCAAGGCCAAACTTAACTCTACCTTCCAAGGGGCCTCACTTTCTAGGCCCCCAGAAATTCTTCAGGGGGTATGTCATGCTCTGAGCTTGAACCACCGCTACATCACAGCTTGTGTTAATTTTAAATGGGAGTTTTTCTTCCAACGGTCAGATAGCATTTGTTCTATCTGAGTCAGGTTGGATTGGCTTTTAGGGATAGTGACATTTTGTTCTAGTTTTCCTTTCATAATGGCTAATCGTAAAGTTTCATCAGGGTGGCTGATCAGCCATTCAGCATTACTAAAGACATAGATTTGTACATACAAAAAAGTAATTATTACAAGTAACATTTCTGAATACAATAAATTTACTGGTTGATGTGTAGTCCCGTCTTGTAGGTTCTTCTATGTGAAGAGTTGGTGTTTTTTGTTTTTAGGAGTCCAAGAGTTTCTGTAGCTTTCACAGTTGAGTAGGTAGCGAACAGTCCTTCCAATGGTGTTTCAATGGTTTCTTGTTCCACATCTGGATACACACCTAGCTTTTGTCTAGTGAGAATATAATTGAACATTCAAGGTTACTAGAGAAATTAAAATAACAAAACTTAAAGTAATAATAGACTTTTTTTTTTTTTTATAAAGAATTATGGTAGTGGTTCTCTTTTTGGCCTCTAGTTGGAAATTTGGTGCTATATCCACTGCTGCCACACGGGGGTAGTGCAGGGATAGTTTACAAGGCTTCATTAGAGATTGGTTTTGCTTAGAGTAAAATCAGATTTGTTACAGAAATACAGACAGTTTAGAATGTGGGGAACACCCATCGAGAGCTAATTTTGTCGGTGGTCACCAGAATCAGTAATTATCTAGGCCATTGGTCCTCAAGTGTCTGTTAGAGATATTGGTATGATTCTAATTTGAAGAAATTTTACCATAACTGGTTGGTTTATTGTTGTTATTCTGAAAAGTTTCAGTTTTATCATTTGGGCTTGCTTCAAAAGATATAGGAGTTAGGAAAGCTCATGAAATCGGGCTGCCCATAGGCCCATATTGATTGTTTATTAGGTATAATGTAGAAGGTAATCTTTTTTTGTACTACTACACTAGTGAAGTGTGAGTCACTGTTGTTCTGTATAGAATTTGGAATACGGAGACTGGAGAACCAGTCACTAAGTTTCGAGACAATGGTTTTAATAATTTAGCAATAATTTCATACTTGTTAGTATGTACTCGTAATTATTAGATGTTTTTAGAGGTTTAATATAATCAACCTGCTAGGTTGACTAGTGTTTTATTATTCTTGATGTGTAAGGGTGGTTTTGTTTAAATCTTAGTTGGTACTGAGGACATTGTGTGAGAATGTCCTTACACATCTTTCTGGCTATTGGCCAGTTTTCATTTTGTGTTGTAAAAATAAGGTATAATTATTTATTAAATTTGTATTAGTTTAGTGGATTAATTTATAGTTAATCCACTCTGTTGTTACAATAGACTTGTAACATTTTGTATGAGTTTTAACTTAAAATTATAAGGATTTTTGAGGACTTAACCTGTAAAAAAAAACATTCAAATTTTCTTTCTGTTAAACTTCTTTCCCCATTCACTTGTCAGTCTAATACTTGCATTAATACAATCATCATTGGCACCAGCCCATATTGCATTCAAATCAATCAATCTTTGTCTTTCTTTTTATTGCCAGTAATAAAGCCTTCAACTCTCCTACTTGTGCACTTCCTATTTTTTCTTCTATCACTTTCGTTCCCGTTTTAACATTCAGAGTTGCTGTTTTATATTTTCATTTATCACTAACACGTTTAACTGAAGCATCAGTGAACCAAACACCTTTTACTTTGGAATTCACAGTAAAAGTAGGAGTAGCTACATAGGGTTGTTTTTGTACGGTTGCTGCAAAGCCAGCACATCAGGGGTTACTGTTATTTGTAGTTTTGTAGGCTTTGTTGGCCCCTCAGTAACATCCATTTGGTCTTCAATTCCTGAGAGATAAGTATATCACTTGTGAACTGTTGGTATTTGAGTTATGTCCTCAGGGAGTGTACTGCTTTTCTCATTTACTCCCTTTACTGACACAGTTATCGTATGGCACTAGCCCATACAGTATAGGAATTTACATATAACGTTTCTGTATTTCTTTTACTGTTAGTAATTCCGTTTTTAATTCTCTTACTTGTGTACTTTTTAATCCTTCTTTCAACATTTCCACTCTTGTTTTAATATTCAGAGCTGCTGCTCGGCACTCTTAGTTACTATTAACACATTTAACTAAGGTATTAGTAAATTAAATATTTTTTGGTTTGGGATGTGAGGTAAAGACAGTGATATTCATTAATTAATTCTGTAGTAGAGTGAGATATCACCAGTATTTGTTAAGCTTTTGGTATGTAAATCTTGTCTTTGTAAACAAGCAGAGCTTGAAGGTTGAGAGATAGAGGAAACAGGTTTAACTTCTCCTCTGGACAGAGGAAGAAGAGTTTCTATTGTTTCTCTCTTCCTTCAGTAGTGTTAATTTATATCCCTGAAGTTGCCGCTTCAGCAGCTGCCTGGACTAAGGCAGTCACACACACACACTCACAAGTAAATCACATACACACTCACAGACATACTTTAAAAGGAATCTAAAGTTTCTGGTTTCTGTGGCTACCACAGAAAATTTAGGGATTTTACCCTTCTAATAAGGTGGTTAACATGTAAGTTGTTATGCGTAATATGTACTTGGGACACCCGTAGTAGAAAGTTTTTGTATTAGGGTTAGGTTTTGAGAATCAATTTTAAAATATTGGCTTCTGTTTGCTTTATTTTTATTAGTTAAACAGAAGAGTTGTAAGTAAAATACATTCTAGATAGAACACTTTTGTTTTAAAAATCTTAATTATATTAAAATAGATTTCAGTAGTTTAAGTGATGGAACTTTTTATTAGTTAACAAGAGTTAGTTTAACCAATTCTAATTTTATGTCTTTTAGAACTCAAATTTAGTTTTCTTGGCTCCTGTAGGAGTATTTAAAAGAAATTTAAAACTTTGGTGTTAGTTACAAGTTTTTAAAAGTTACTTTGCTCTCACTAAGAAGATAAGAGGGGTAATTAGAAGCTGTTAAAATGCAGGAATGTGTTGAAGCTGGTTCAAGGATGTTTGGCTTCTAGGGTTTGTTTTTCTTTCTTTCCTGCTGTAAAGAAGAGTTAGGTTTGGTTTTTTTTGGTTTTTTTTCTTTGTGAGAGTAAGGGTTTAAATTGCCCATTTTTCTTCTCTTAGCTGCCTAAAAGGGGCTAAGGGTACTTGAAAGTTAAGTTAGTTGTTATTAGTTTCTTTACTAAACATTTTCTTAGTACATTTGGAGTTTGTTTAGTAAGGTAAGAATTACCTCTGCAGAGTCTGAGATGCTTGCATCTGCAGGCTTGTGTTTTACTTGTAAACAGTTAATTTTTTCAGCAGTCGTAGTAAAGATATTTTTATCTGACTGCGTGTTCCCCCTGCCTAGTGTGTAAATAAGTTAGGAAGGTTTGATTTATGATATAATAGGATATTCACAGTCTAGAATACAAAATTTTTATATTATACAATAATACTTTAATTTTCCCTATGGAACAAGATCTCCTTAGATGTTTATATTTTTCTTGGAGATTTAGTGATGGTGAGGAATTGTAGGGAAATGTCGTGAAAATATTTCTTCTCTGATCGCCTTGGTGTTTTTCAGAGAGTTCAGTTCTAATTAGGAATTTCAATTTAAGTTCTTAAATTTTTTCTCTCTTTAAGAGAGAGAGTTTTTGTGGTTTTATTAGAATTCAATTCAACATTTAAATTAGATTTGAGACTTAAAAAAAACTAATACTACACAGGAATTTCCAGTTACATTTCCTGTACTGGAAGGGGATTAACACTGTGCCTCCGTAACAGTCTGTCAAGTCTTTAGTTTGGAATTACCCAGGTTGTTAACCATGGAATTTCTTAACACTGTGCCTCCGTATCATAGTCTGCTAAGTCTTTAGTCAGAAGTTTTGAATCATTTGTCACCATCCTGCTCGACTATGCCAAAATTGTCACGAATGGGTTTAGGAGTTAAATAAGCCCTTTCCTACTGCCCAGGCCTCTGGCAGCAGGTAGTAATCTTATCGAGACGACCAGCACCTCAAAACCCCCTCCCGTTCGTAAGTTCTTTTAATGATGACTGATTCTGTCTATTATATAACAGATGATTTATTAATAGACAGGAAAACTACTGACTATAAGACTTAAAAACAAGACTAATACTACACAGGAATATCTACTAGTAGAATACATACAGTGCACAATAAGGTACCATACAAATTACAGCTAGCGAAGAAAAGCATAAGCTAAGGATTCAATGTATCTTACCATCCAATTGTTGGTGTAATGCATGTGATGTCCTTTTCACTCAATCTCCGGAGAAGTAACCGCAGGAGATGCGTCCAGCTCCTGGGGAGAAGTCTCTCACACCTTTGGGGTGATTGTTGAGGCTTCTAACTCAGGGATAACTCGTGCATCTTTTATAGCATAAAACGGTGTCTCTAGAGTCATCAATCTTCTTTACCTCTTCCTACACTCATTCTTTCCATATGTTTGACCTAAGCCTTCTGGCGCCAGAGAAAAATTTCGCTAAGCCCTCCGACTGCAGTGTTATCTCTCTGGTGTCTCATTTAACTCTGGTATACAGGAAGGAAAAGGGGAGGGGGGTTGTCACTGCCACAGTGTCTTGATGTCAGGTTTATCTTTGCACCCCTACTCATTCACTCAGAAGTTCAAGACCTTCAACAACAGAAAAAACAGCCCACCCTGGAGTACCCTGAGATAAAATCTTATTGTATGAGAAGATTAAAAAGCTCCAGGGGTTATGGTAAGTCAGGGAATTGATTCAGCCCCATCACCTCAGTGCGAGTCAGAATTTTGTTATCCTTTGCAGGACAGGTGTGTCTGAGCCTGTCCTGCACTGCTGGACAGTGATTGCTGTGGGAACTCTGACATGGTTTTTTCCATCCAGCAAACACAGGAACATAAATTTGCAGGATGACAGTGAAGCATTGCCAGCTCCCCACTCCCATATCGTGACTCCTCCAAGGCATCACCTCACAGAGGGTGGAGCAGAGCTCTGTTCACTGCTTGAAAGCTCATTTTTAGAGTCAGGTGAGGCTGCCTCAACATGAGTGTGTGCACAGCACATGGGTACTAGAAAAATACCTGTTTGAACATGTCCCAGGTAGGGTTTGGCTCTGTTTTGCACTATGGAAAAGCAAGCTGCTGATCTATTCCTCAGCCTCCCCTGGTGGAAATGGTGCAGCTCAGACACAACAGAGAAAATTATTCCTTTGTGCTGGATCTTCCTTGAATGTGCCTAGAGCTGGGCTGGAATGGGGGATCACAGCCACAAAAGGCTCCAGGCATGTTATAAGGGGGGAAAGCTCCATCAGCACAAGGATGGTCCCACAGCACCAGCAGGGGAACCACAGACCTTTGTGGGGTTTGATCTGTGTGGGTGTCAGCAGAAATCCCTCAGGGAGCCCTCAGGAAAAAACCCTTCTAGGTGAAATCTGCAGCACAGGCTCAATTACAGAGGAGAAATTTGGCCTCAGACTGTAGAAGAGATGGAAAGCTGCCCTGCTCCTCAAAGGTCAACACAAGAATTTTTGAAATGCATCTTTTCTCCTAAAGTGTGAACTTTTTTTTTCTTTTCTAAGCATGGTCTTTAGTGCAGACATCAAACCTCACAGCACTGAGAACAAAGGAGCCTGTACTATGTAGCACAGTTGCTTTTTATTACTTTATTTTTAGTAGCATGCAATGACACAAAAGCATTTAGTTAAAATAAAACACTATTTAGTGTGAAAATAAGCTATGAAATACACTACAGGGTTTATATTTTGTTTAAGGTTTACTAAATATACGGGAAAGACAAGAGCTTTGGAGGATTTTCCATTAATACAAAATGCTATTTGCTCTTTGTCAAGGGAGAACTCTCTCTTAGTGTTTTAAAACACATTACCCATAAAAAGCATGAAAACTTTCTAGATTTTCTGAAAGTTTAATAGCTAGTGGCAGGTTATTAAAAATAGCAAGCCTCACACTTTACAAATTCTGCTGTAACTTTTAATATGAGGAATTAGATAAATATAGCACCCATGGAAGAAAATTCAGATGTAGTTTAGAGAACCAATTGCAAAAAGCAACGAGGAGCAGATACCAAAAGTGACATGAAACAGAAACTGAAACAGGTTTCTCAAGTGCTTGAGCTGACATGAGTGCATAAGTATAAAAATAAGGTGAAAAAAGGGAAAAAGTGGTATAAAATTATTTTGGTTCCCTCAGCATTGAAAATAATCATTAAATTCATCTACATATTTTTGTTTATCCATCACGTTGGGCAGTGGCTATGAATAAATGTGTAAAAACATCGTAATTTGGGGGTAAAAGGAGACCTTACTAACCTTAAGTTTATTCCAATGAAAATTTATTGCAATTCCTAACCTGTCTAAATCAGAATTAACTTTCCAAATTCACACAAACCCTGGAATCCACTTTTACAATCCAATCCTCAGAAGCCCCCTTTTGCTTCTGCAGATAATATAAGATTTTTCAGAGATTTAACGAAAGCACATCCCGAGGAGCAGCTGAACATTCAGGCTCTCATCTTCCCTACACTTTTTCCCTCTCTATCAAGTTATGCAGGTACTTGGGTGCGCATATAACCCTGTGGCAGAAATAAATGCTGCTCCTGCCTTTACACAAATTAGAGATGAAGTGCCCCTGACTAACACCTCTGCTGCTGCTTTAGGAAGACAGAGGAATCGAATATTCAGAGGTTTCCTCTTTTCCTCATCTGCATGCACATTGCATAATGTGTAGTACTTTAACATCAGGACCAAAATTTTTACTATGAATACTTATTGTGACTATCAAGTCCGCACTGAGCATTAACAAGCTCTGAAAGATACTGTTAAACGTGTCACTTCAAATTGAAGCCTATGTGTTTTTAATTAATAAGTAGAAGTGTGTGAGTGTAGCAGATGCTGCCATTAACCACCTTACCGGGTTAGGGGATGGCAAGAGTCCTTCCCCAGCACTGGCTGGGAGAGCATATTCCCCTTTTAGAAACTTGGAAGCCATTGTACAACCATGTGCATAATAGAACCAAGACTGCAGCTCCAGAGTAGAAGGCACATGTAATTAGACCTTTTGTTTCATCTGTGTCTCTGATCTCCACCTCCTCATGCCACAGTTTTGCCCTTTTCCTCTCTCGCTCCCATCTGCAGCTGGAATCAAAGGGTTTGTGTAGGAGGGGTGGTGTGGGCAGTGTAGCGGTGGTTCAAGCTCAGAGCATGACATACCCCCTGAAGAATTTCTGGGGGCCTAGAAAGTGAGGCCCCTCTGAAGGTAGAGTTAAGTTTGGCCTTGGAAAGGGAGTCGAACTCCCCCCACCTACCCCTCAGTTAACAGTAGTATCTTGTGTCTCACTCTTTCCTTCCTTCCTCCTTCCTGACTGTATCCTGACCTTCGACCCTTCTCCGTGTCCTCCCCTGTACCGTTATGAGATAAGTTGTAACCCTCAGAATAAAAGACTGAATGTTGGGCTATTCCGGGTCTTTTGCCCCTGAGCCCAAGCAGAGCGGACCCTCGTGTCTTGTGTCTGATTTGGGGCTCCGGGCAAAGGAACACTCTCTCTCTCAGCACCTCTCCGGTTTTTAGGACAGCGGCCACCATCCCAGGGAAGCCCGGCTTGCGGCGAGGGGAAAAGAAGTCCCTAGCTGAAGCTGACTTAACGAAGAGGAAGCTCTCAGAACAAGCCACCAAGCCGCCGGCCGTCCCTGTGGTCAGCTGTCCGGCCCACGCCACCGGCCACAGGGCAGGATTTCAAGGGGATGGCAAGATGCTGGCTGATCCATAGGAACAAATAAGGCACTGGAAGGCTCCCAAAGCCTGCAGAGCATGGCCAGAACATGGACAGGACCTGAGGGAAGAAGCATTCTCACACTGGTTGCTGCTTTCCACCCTCTGAGCCAGTCCCTCACCAACTACACATGGGAGCAGGCCTGCCTGAGGTGAAGGAGAACACTTACAGGAGGCACAGATTCAATTTCTATTCTTCACATCCTCTGGAAATACACCTTCCTTCCCATGTGTCACGAATGGATTTGGGAGTTAAATAAGTCCTTGCCTACTGCCCAGGCCTCTGGCAGGAGGTAGTAACCTTATTGAGATGACCAGCACCTCAAAACCCCTTCCCTTCATAAGTTCTTTTAATAATGACTGATTCTGTCTATTATAGAATAAATTATTTATTAATAGACCAGAAAACTATTAACTGTAAGACTTAAAACAAACTAATACAACACAGGTATAAAAACAAAAAGGAAAAACTACTAGTAGATTTTATACAGTGCACAATAAGGTACCTTTTAAATTACAGCTAACGAAGAAATAGTATAAGCTTAGGATTCAATGTATCTTACCATCCAATTGTTGGTGCAGCACACATCGATATCCTTTCTCTCAATCTCCGGAGAAGTAACCACGAGCTTGCGTCCAGGACTTGGGAAGAAGTGTCTTGCACCTCCATGGTGCATGATTGTAGAGGCTTCTGCCCCAGTAATAACTCATGTATCTTTTATAGGGTAAAACGGTGTCTCTCAGTCATTGATTTTTCCTTTATCTCTTCCTACATCTGTTCTCCAGACTAGGGTGTTTATTCTTGAGATTTGAGCTTCTTTGGCGACAGAGATGACTCCTGCTGAGTCTTTTGACTCCTGGGTTATCTCTGATGTACCCATTATCTCTGGTATGCAGGAAGGGGGGGGGGTGCCACTGCCACACCATGGTCATTTGTTTTAGCCTGAGTTGGCTCTGACACAGATGCTTGTCATCCCTCGATCCTGTAAAAAGGGATGGGATATTCAGGACCCTTCTTCGTGGAAACCCTGAACACCTTAAAACTCTCCTGACTTTGGTCAAAAATTACCACAGACACCAATGCCTTGGTCACTATACCCAGCACCTGGACTTCCTCAGCTCTTTAAAAAGCAGGAAGGGGACTGAAGAGAAGCAGAGTGGTGGGATAAGCTGATTACAGTGCAGCCTGGGTGTAATTTTAAATAATTGACATGGCACTCAGAATTTGTATCAGGATGCTTTTTCACTGTTTACACATCAAAAGGAATTAAATACATTAAATAAACATATTGGAGGGGTGAAGAATATCAAGCTGGTAAATGGATACAATCTGATATTATGCAAATTCAGATCAAGTAGCAAGAGATGATTTTGCTTGCATTGCCTCTAGCTAAAAGGAGCAGGGGAAGGATGCTGTACCTATTCCTTCCTGCCTTTGCTATTGGGCTTTGTTATCTGTATTTCAGAGCCTGCTGCCCTTCAGACCTAGACCAGCACCCAAAATAAGGCGGGAATTTGCTCTTTGCTCTGATCCCAGTAATCCTTGCCCTTGGTTGTTCAAGGCATGTGTGCTCCTTTTAAAAAGGTTCCTGGGTGCCATTTGATCTCTGTCAGATGTAAAACAAGAAAAGAGGAAGATCCCGAGAGCCTTAACTGAAAACAGAAAGTATCACTGTCTAAGCTCCTGTAGATTGCAGACCACTGAATTCAACCCTGGTATTTCTGTTGAGTATAAGAATCTTAGCCTCTCAAAACTGTCCAGGCATCTGGTCTGGGAACTGAAGAGATTTTTCAGGTGAAGAAACTATAGCTTCCCTTTCTTCCAGTGGTTAATTTTTCTCATTACCAAATCATATATAGGTAACATTTCTGCCAACTTTAATGTGAAAGCCTTTAACAATTTGTATGAGATCACTTCGTATGCTCAAGTGCTGTTCTGTGTGTATTTGTGTGCATGTGTTATCTCTTCCCATTTTTAAGCTATTTAAGCAAAAAAATCTTAGGTAAGACACTGGAGAGATTAAGTTATCTCCCTATGTTTAATGTAGAAAGGGAAACCTAACTCAGAGAGAGACCTCAGAAATACAATTGTCTTAAATGCACATTCTGGAAAACATAGTAAATTGTAAGGGTATCTTTTCCCTGGCAGGATGAGCAGGAATTTAAATTAGTCTCTTATGGTCCCATTGGTTTAAGCATCTGTATCTTGTGGATGTTAGCAAAGCCAAGCTCCTCTGCCGAATTTTTATAACCTACCAGACCACTCCAACATAGTCATGGTCCATTGCTCTAATCTAACATGTCACCAATTTCACCAGCTGGCAAACCCAGTAACAGTGGTTTTGTCTGCTTTATAGATAAAGAGAATCTTAATAGGCAACAATGAAATATTCATTTAGGAACTGATGGAAAGCAAGTCACTAGGGACTCTGCCTTCTAAAAAGCTCTATTCCACCAATAATTGCCTCACCCATGTAAAAAGTTTGTGTCTCCAAATTAAGGCTCTAATCCTGGTTGCCTCAACAGCTGGTAGAATTTCTGCCTCTATATTTCTCTCTCCCTCCCCATCCCTGTCCAGGGTTATTCACAGTAGGAGATGGTAAGGAGAACAGCAGAAGTTCACTCTGTACAGCCATTAAGGGGAAAACACTGATTGATAGCCAAAGAGGGGAAGAAAAACACAAATCAAAAAAAGGACTGTAGCAAGAGGACACTTGGGGGGCATGAGGGGGCATTCTCTTACAATGAATTTCCTTTACTCTGGCTATAGTAATAAAATTCCCAATGCACTGTCACTTCATCTCCAGCTCATCAAATTCTTCTCTGATGGGCAGTTAGTTGCAAAGGATCTCTTTCATGGCACGAGGTGGGTGAGAAAGAGCTTCTTTGTCTTCAGAAAGAAACCATCTCTGCTTTTGAACTACTTCCTTCAACACTGATAAAAAAGGCCTTTCATCCTCCTTTCAGCGCATCCATTTTAAGCTGGAGTCAGTCAGCTTTTCAAAGTTAGCACAACTTGATCAAAACTAAGTTTGCCTTGGAAACTGCACATTAACTAGAATGTGATGTTCGATTAAGGAAGCAGGGGGAAAGTACAATGAGAAAAGTTCTCTGACTCTTTAAATATCTCCTGTAGGAAGCATTCAGGCACTACCTCATCTTTTCTGCAACTCAAACAGGAGGCAAAGACAATAGAATGCAGCTCTTATTTAATAACCTGGGAGGGATATGCCAACTCAGATGCTCATGTACAAGAAGTCTGACTGATTTTCTGAGTTCGTCATGGGAGTATAATTAGTGCTGGAAGCTGCTGGAGGAAACTCAAGATGCAAGAATTCTGCTTATCCTGCACCTCTGTGGTAAAAACACATGTTTTCCCCATGGGACTTTTACCCTCCAGCCTGACTAAGGGCATTGTGGCATAAAATACACCAGCTAAAGGACTAAAAAAATATTTTGGCTATTGTATTTGAGCAGGTGTTGGCTTGTCAATTCAGCTTATTAAGGTAAATGTATATAGATGCAAATATGGATGATCTGGGAGAAGCAGCCCAACTCATGGAAAACAAGTTTTTGGGAGACCAAGTTATTTACATATAGATCACCAGACAGTAAAAAATTTTTGGATGCTTCCATCTTGGCTATAAGCAGCCTGAATCCTCTGACATAACATTTTAAAATAATTCAACCACTGAGACACCTGTAAAGTCACTATTATAATGAGAGAAAAATCAAGTTCATAATATATTTCTGCTGTTATATTCTGGAACTGATGTCCTGAAACATCTCACCCCATTACACTGAACAACTAGCAAAATTTATCCTGGTCTCTTTCTCTCCTTTAGAGTATTTTATTGTAGACACTGAAAAAATACTAGAGATTGAATGGAGACTCTGATTTGCAAAAACACAAGTTACTGCAATCCAGTGTTGCAGTATCAAATTATAATAGCATGGTGTCCTGGTTTAGGGCAAATTTTAGGAGGAAACCTCTGGAAGGGGTCTCCTCTAGGAAGAAAAGCCGATTCCAACCACTCCTCCCCCACACAGGTTTGGGAAAAATTTCCTTAGAGAAAAGTGGAAAAAACTATTTATTTAACAAATAGAACATTCCCAAGCATAGAAAATTTGGTTAATATGAAAACAATGAAACCTATCCTTCCTCTGAAGAGATGGTAGATCCAGAGTCCATCTGAGTCCGTTTCAGTTCTCCAGCTGTGGGGCCGATTGCCGGGCCCGGCTGTAGAAGTTGGGGGGGGGGGGGGGTGCCTCTGGGGGATTCCCTGGTGTCCTGGGCCCACACGATGCCAACCAGTCCCAGGAGGAAGGAAAAGAAAAAAAAACCAGCAAAAGAAACAAAGTCTCTCCCTGCAAAAAGCCGAGAAAGATCCGGGGAAACCCTCCACTGTGAGCTTTCTGAGCACCCAGCCAGAGAGCCAGTGAGATATCGTTGTCCTGCTGGAACGCAGCCTCTTCAAGGATTTCCCGGGGGAGTAAAGGTGTAACTCCTGCAGACAAACGGCACGTGGTTTTTTTTCTCCGCTTTCACTCTCTCTGTCTCTCTGGGCCTAACTTAAAGCTGTAGAGCTTAATATCCAGCATAAGCAGGAGGGACGATTAGGGATACAAAAAAGTCATATGGCCAACCCTGGACACATGGGTTTTTCAACTCATAAAGCAATTTCTGGATAATCCTCCAGAGAATCTGTAGCAAAATTAAGTCCCATAAGTTCTCTTAGAGGGGCTGGTAATATTGCTGGCTGCAGAAGTTCATGTGTTTCAGACCTTAGTAATTCTTTTTTAGCCCTGCTGCACATGATGTGCTTCTTAAGACAAATATTCCACAGAAGGATCTAAGCCAATTTCCTGTACTTTAGAGGCAATTTACTAAACCTTTCTTTAAGAACAATTAGCACATATTTTTAGTGATAAGGAAATCTCTTCAGTGCCCAAGCTATAATTTTATTGAATATTCCACTGTAGGTTATACACATTTATGAGAATGAAAATAATTCTGTAATTAAGCTCACCACCTAAATTATCATGTTTTTCTTATTTATGTGGCCGATTCCTACGTTGGAAAGTAATTCTCAAATCACAGTCTACAGAGAAATGCTGAAATCACAATTTCTGCACTACTAGATCTAAAATGCTCTATCTCAGAAATACTTTTATGTTCTTCAACCCAACCAGGGGTTTCCAAATGAGCAAGGAGCATTGCAGCTTCAGGTAACTGCAGTGGTTCAGGGAACCCTTGCCAGGAGGGGCCAGTCTGACAGCTGGAGTGAGCAGAGACACCTACTTCAATTCCCTTTATTTGGGAGAATTGTCCTAGCAGCCAAAATACGCACAGTGAGAAGGGGAGAGAAATCCCCTTCTCCATAGAGAGACACTGGTGTTGCCTCTGTTTCAGGGGAAAATGCAGATATTGGAGGTATGTCTGCGCTAAAAACATGAGGCAGCTCCCCAGGAGACTCCCTATGGCAAACTGGCCCTGTCGTTCCATCCTCCTGGCTCCTTCTGGGTGCCACAGTATAAGGAGGTTATTAAAGCTATCAGAGAGTGTCAAAGGAGGGCTGTGAAGATGGAGGAGGATCTGGAGAAGAGGAGAGTGAGGGCAGCGCTCACCGCGGACTACAGCCTCTCCAGGAGAGGCAGCTCCGATCTCTGCTCTCCGTGACCAGTGACAGGACCCGAGGGAACCGCTGGGGCAGGGGAGGCTTAGGATGGATACTGGGAAAAGGTTCTTCACCTAAAGGTTGGTGAGCACTGGAACAGGCTGCCCAGGGCAGTGGTCACAGCCCCAGCCCTCAGAGCTCAAGGTGTATTTGGACAGCCCTGTCGGGCATATGGTGGGATTTTGGGGTGGTGCTGTGCAGGGCTGGACACCGTGACCCTGTGTGTCCCTCCGAGCTGAGGATTTGCTGTGACTGTGTCTGCGCGGCTCCCGATGCTCCCGGGAGCGGAGCTACGTGCCCGGCAGCCGATACCTGCCCGGACACAGGGATGCGCTGGCGGCGAGTGCCATCTTGTGGGGACTGAGCCATGGAGCGGGGACACGCACAGACAGCCCGAGGCAGCCACGGGGCCAGCAGGATGCTGCGAGCGCCCGCAACGCCGCTGCTGCCGTACCAGCACCGACCGCCAAATTCCCCATCCCCAGAGGCTGAGCCGCGTGTCTTTCTCCCACTCCGTCTGCTGTCCAGGGCACAGGGATTAAAACAGACAAGTAACAGCCCACTCGGAGTTCAGGCAGGTTAAAGGTGTTGAGTGTCTGTTAGATAAAGGTACCTCATCTTCCAAAAAATGTGGGCACATCACATCAGCCGTTCCTTGGAGTTCAGCCTGGATCAAGGTCTCGTGCCAGCACGTTTCAAGACAATCCTTAATCTGGAGTGTAAAATCTCCATCCTGCAAAAAAAAAGCAATCGTATTTTAGATTTACACATAGTTAGAGAAGTAAATGCTAAATCTTTGAATGACTGTATTTTTCTTTTCCACCCCGTCACACTTCAGTTGCTTCAGCAAATAAAGGTGAGAGTGGCACATTTCAAATACATTTTGCTCATTTTTGCTCCCAGCTGCAATTGTCTGTGCTCTGTGGTTTGCAAAACCCTCCATGCACAGAGCCCAAAGAATTCTGGAGCAATTTCCTGATGTAAGACAGGTCAAGATGAATAAGCAGAGCTGAGTAAATTGCAGCACAGAAAAGTTAAGTGACATTCCAAAAATCGTAAAATGAGTCATTGGAACAGCTGACACAAAGCAGGTCACTGTCATAATCATGCAATGCATTCCTGTCTACCTTCCGTAACATCTCAAACAAATTTTGCCATCACAGAGATCAAAGAAACCTCATGGATGTAAATGGGGACAGGATTTGGCCAGCTCACACTCTATGGCATTTGTAGACCTCATTTCATAACTATTTAGCTGCAATTATCCTTCAGTGCTGAGCCAAATGCACATCTGATAAAAGCCACTCTGGGTAACATCCATAAACACGACAGAATGGGATCAAATTTAATGTCTTTTTAATAGATCCAGGTCATCCTCCAGCAACACTCATACCAGGGTACCAGCTCCAGAGGCCTGTTCTTTCTTTCAGGCTCTTCCCCACTTCAGTTTCAATAAGCTGATGCACTCTTTCCTTTGAAAAAGTTCTTTCAAGCCCTCAAGAGCTCAGTAAACATCATCTCTGCTCTAACTCACTGCCCCAGTAAACATGCACTCTAACTCCTTCACCTCCCAGCAACTCCTCAGCTTTCATCTCCTCTCCTACTGTCACTCTTGGCCAGCTGGAGCTCCTTAGTCAGCTGCTTCAGCCCAGTTAGAAATAAGAAGCATTGGTCTGGCTTCTGGTAAGGCTGAATTTGGCCTTGTATCCCTTAGCCAGCCACATTTAGAGCCCTACTACTTCCCACATGGTTCTAGGGAAATCCCGACCCTGCTGTTAGCCTAAACCTCCAAGGAGGTGGGTTACATCCCTGTTCTAAGGGTTTTGATGTAATTTGCCAACACTGGGGGGCCCATTTTCTTGGCTAGACCTGTCAATCTCATCACTGTCTCTTTTGAGTACTACCCGAGAGCACCAGGAGACAATAGTGACAGCTTGCAAGCCTGCTCCATTTTTAATTCAAACCATTTGAATCCCTCCTTTCCCTCATCCTTTTGGAAGACATTGGTCCCACGCCACTGCTGCTTAAGGGTGTTTGTGGTTTCCTCTGAAAGGTTGTTGTGCTGAACAAGCCCACTATGTTCTTTCTATAGGTGCTCTGCTGCTTTCCCAGCAGCCACACATTCACTGGAGCAATTCTTCCACACATACCAGCTATGAGCCAGTTTGCCATTCTCTGTGGGGAAAATAAAACATTGCAAAATAAGGACAGCATGTGAAAAAGGAGTCTAAGAACCCCATCCTCCCTGCAGCTTCCTCCCAGTAGGGAAAGTTAGCCTGGGAACACACAAAACGTAATGGAGAAATAAAATGCTTTCTAATGCATGACTGGAATAAAGCAGCATGACACAGTTAGCTGGGCGTTGCATCCTGATCAGTCACACAGCAAAGACACCATGTTTCACTTAGCCCCAAAGCACCCACCGTGTGACAAGTATGAAAAGATGTGTCGGAGGGAGAGGAAGAGAAGGCTGCTTCGGGTCCAAAAGACCCTTTTGCCTCCACTGTACTCACAAAAGGGGTCCTGAATAGGAACCCAAATGAGCCTGGGGAATATTCATACGATCTTAATTTACCATGACTGCTGCCTACCAGCTCCAGATAAGTTGGATTAATAAACTGCCTTTTACTTGTGACACCTCGGCGTGAATTTTGCATTAGACTCAATTCAGTAAAGTTCACAACTGACATGCTTGCTTTTATGACAATCCTTTTCAATTGTTTTTTGCACTGGGATGTCATAAAGATGTTTGAGCTCTTTTTTGTTTTTTTTTTTTCTGGTGAGGAACTGTCTTTTATATTGAAAAAGAGCTTTTATAACCCACTCATGCCGATAGCACTCTTGAATTAAGCTGTTAGGCAAAGCCCCCAGTCCGTTTATACTATTAACAAGACAGGATTTTTCAGTGTCAATGAAAGCAGTGACGTGCTTGCTTCAGAGCTGGGCTTGTCACAGCAAAAAAATTCAGTGCAATGGGGGTGGAGATGATTAAAACACAAAGAGGACCCAATGTGTGATAAGATCAGCAGAAGCTTTTGGAATTAATGCAAGGCAAGTGGATCATGCCCACCAATTAGAGCTTACATGGCACTTGGTAAATTTATCAGACCATGAATCTGTTCTTCTTTAATTGATAAACAGGTAGCATGGCTGATCTGCATCCAGATTTGAGGAGGAGAGATAAAAGTGGATGAATGCTGGATGGATAGATGGATGGATGGATGTGGCCGGTGTTGAGGGCCGGACAGCTGACCACAGGGACGGCCGGCGGCTCGGCGGCTTGTTCTGAAAGTTTCCTTTTTGTTAAGTCAACTTCAGCTGAGGACTTCTTTTCCCCTTGCCGCGAGCCGGGCTTCCCTGGGATGGTGGCCACTGTCCCAAAAGCCGGAGAGCTGCTGAGAGAGAGAGTGTTCCCTTGCCCGGAACCCAAATCAGACACAACACCCCATGGTCTGCTTTGCTTGGGTTCAGGGGCGAAAGGACCCCGGATAGCCCAGCTTTCAGACTTTTATTCTGAGGGTTACAACTTATCTCATAACGGTACAGGGGAGGAAACAGGAAGGGTCAGAGGGTCAGGGCCGAATCGGGAAGGAGTAAGGGAGGAGAGAGGGAGACACAAGATACCATTGTTAACTGAAGGATGGGAGGGGGGAGTTCGACTCCCTTTCCAAGGCCAAACCTAATTCTACCTTCAGAGGGGCCTCACTCTCTAGGCCCCCAGAAATTCCTCAGGGGATATGTAACTCTCTGGGCTTGAACCACCGCTACAGATGGATGGATGGATGGATGGATGGATGGATGGATGGATGGATGATACATCTATGAGATGTTGTTACCTCCTAATGATACACCCTAGTTTGATATTGCCTCTCTCAGCAGCAGCTACTCAGGTCAGGGATCCTTCAAAAGATGGATCCTTATTGGAGCTAGATGAAAATGAGTGGTATAGGTTTGTGGGAGTATTTGGGAGAGAATTTTACTGCAGCCTGACAAAATAACAGAAATTAAAGTTGGCTGGAAGATTTAATTCCTGACCTGAGGTGCTGGCTCAGAGCCATTATACCGAACTCAGCCCTGCAAAACCTTACAGAATCCAGCTAAAGTCAGTTCCTGAACAGTTTCATCTGTGAAACAGGGAAAATATTACCATAATACTTTTTTTCTCTTACCCTTTGTCTTTTGGGCCCCTTCAGATAGCATGTCTTTCAGAGAAGGAAATGTTCCTTATGCACAGAGTTCTGATCTCACTTGGGGTATCACACATACTCAAAAACATCTGGATGGGTTGCAAAGACAGAGCAGGTTTATGTGTGCAAAGACCAACTGTCCACCTGCTCTCTGTAGCTGCCCCCATTTACCCCTGGGCTGCATAAAAGGGAACTTGGTGCTGTGCTTCAATCCCAAATGCATTCTAGTTCCTCTTTTTTTTTTTTTTTTTTTTTTTTTTTACTCTGAGCATGAGTGGAGGCAGATTTAAGGCTTGCTGTGTGGAAGGGAAATACATTTCTAGACACCAGAATCAAAGTGGCTATGCAGATACTTCCCTTCCTCCATGAAATTCTCTAAGATAGGAATCTTAATCTTGAAATTATTGAAATACTTGATGACTCTAAAACATCTCAGCTTAAATATAAGGAAGACAAGCTGGAAAGAGTAGTCTGGTTTCATCCATGTGTACTTTGGATGACTGTTCCTCTGTGTTTCACAACTCCAGTCAGATAAATCACAGATTGGTTCAGGGGCTTATCCCAAATAAGCCAGCAAGACCTATATATTACCTCAAAATTGGCCTGAAAACTGATTCTTCAGTTACATAAAATGTATTGCGATTACTTTTATTCCTGTGCTGGCAAAGCCAGGTGTCTTAGCTGTTGCTGTGTTCAGAGAAGTGGCAAAAGCAACACATATAAAAATAGCTTAAACCAGCTCTTTACATAACCAAGGCAGGACTTCAGGGATATCTACCCAGATTAGTCTGACTATGCTTCCTTGCAAAGGGTCAAGCCTCCCATTTTTCATCAGGGGCAGAGCTCTAGTTTCTGACTTCTCAGTGTTCAACTGTAATATGATGATTTTACTTGTTCAGAGCTGATTCTCTGCTGTTTGGGCTGTGAATTAGGGAACGTTTCAAGGGGAAGACAAGATTATTTGATCTACTAAAGAACTGGGGTTTCTCACAGGTCTCAGAGGAGAGGATTGATGCAGTCAGGAATTATCAGGCATGGGAAGGAAAAGGACACAGGAACCCAGGAGACTTTCCCAGTCTCTGGTAACTTCACAAAAACACGATTCTGCAAACCCTTGTCCCTTCTAATCAGCCACGGACCTTTCAGCTACAAGCAGTTCCTTCCCTCCCTCCCCTAGAAACACCATCCTCTGCTTGATGTGCTGTTTCCATAGCAACATTTAATTAATATAAACCCCGTGGCCATTGCACAGCACAGGTAGTATCTGTAAGCAGCATTTAACATTAAATAAAAGCAAGAAGTTCAGCCAGCAAAAGGCCTGGCTCCAATCTCAAGAGTGTTTACAACAGTGGAGTGCTGCCTGTGAACTGAGGAGGGGAAGAGTTGCTCTGGCTTTTAATTGCACGAGAGGTACATAGCAGTTAGTTAATATGGAGCAAAATGGGGAGATGACTGAGCTTCCAACCCTTAGCACCTCGGATCACACATGTGGGATGCAGCAGCTCCATGCTCGATGCAGTATTCTTGGAACACCTCCACAGCTCCCTGGGTACCCCCCAGTGAACAGTGATTTGGGGACAAGGACCAGGAGTCTCTCTCCACCTGCCACCAGAGCTGTCCCCCCTTTCCTCAGTGTCTGGCAGGTCAGGGCCTGGCTATTTCTGATTAACATCCCACACCCCTCCTTCAGGAACCACTTTAGCATCTCCTGATGGAGAGCAGGGGGATTGCAGTTAAAATGAGGTATCAGAAACAAATGGGTTTTACGGTTTTTAGGAATTGTAGATGTGTGGACACATTTCCACCCATAAATTCTGGGCTGTAAATTGATCAGGAGTGTGATGTTGTGGTTTCTAAAGATAACGAAGCCTCCATTTTTGCTTTTTCTGGCAGAGCACCTCCACACCACAGTGTTTCCAGGGAGTTAAGAACAGGTGAGATGATATGTAGACATAGAGAAGGCGTGATGCTCTCTCTGAGCCACCAAATCCCTCTTCTGATTCCTTTGGTTTCACTGTTTGTCTTAATAACATTTAATAAATCACCTGGAATAATGACCCCCTGAGCAAGGCCTGTTATATAATCTTGCATAATCCCTGGGATCACAGAGATTTTGGGAGCAAATCACCCTAATTTAAAGACACCATCCAGGTAGACACCACATAAGGCCTCCTCTCCCCCTCCATTTTAATGCTCTAATCCTTGTTTTTTTGTCCAAGTAAAACTTCTGGCAGTGGCAGTGGGATTCCTTGCATTTGGAAAGTCCTTAATTTGGTGGTCTGAACAAGACAAAGAGAGTCAAAATTAAACAGGCAGCAAGGATTATTGTTAAGATACCTCTGAAGGAAGGTGCCTGGACACTGCACTTAAAGCCAGGCATTTTCCAGCTGCCTCTAAAAACTCATTAGAAAAGACACAGAACATCTGTTTGTATGTGAAATGGATTTTAATTCACAATCCTCAGGTCTTCTGATCTCCTGTGGGAAAAGAAGGGAAGCCTGAAGCTTGAGGAAACAACCAGTGTTGTTCACCTTATATTCAGCAGCCAGAGAAGCAGGTTTCAGTCTCTCACCCTGGGGTGTGGAAGGGATTTGCTCTGGGTGTCAGGACTTTGATTTCATCCTGAAATTCAGAATTACCACCTTGTTTATCTAAAAAGTTTTGTTATTCCAGAGCTTCTCATCAAGTCTAATTGTCCTGGCATGTCAGTTACCTGGTATCTGAGTCGGTTTCCTTCCTGAAACTTAATAATTATAGATGTAAAGAGAAAGAAATTCCAGTCAGAATTTTGCGGTGAACAATTTTTGGATGGAAAAGGGTTTTACGGTGAAAAAAATTAAAATACGTGTAACAGTTTTTGTTTATCTTCTATTTTAAAAGGTTGAAATAATAACTACAGAAAAAATAAATAATGGAATTTGGAGTCAGTAGCTGAAAATGGTCTTTCTGGTTGTCACTGAAATTCAGCAGAAGGTAAAGATTTGCATGAATATGGTACTTTATTTTCTTCTCGATTTTCGCTGGCATGGAGAAAATGGGGAGGAGAACAAAAGGAAACTCTCCCACTTGGTTGCAACAATATCTGCTCTCCCAGGACCTTGGTAATGGTCTGTTTGTTAATCCCCTTGTGAAAAGCACTTTCAAAGTTTTTTGAAACTCTCCTTTGGGACACGGAAAAATCAACAGCTAAACAACAGACCCCAGGGGCTCATTTCTGTAGCTGAAACAACACTCTAAATCTCTGTTACTTCAGACTTATGAAACCCTTATTATTTACTAGTACATAATATTATTGATTTGGACGTGAGGGGATATAAGAACTAATGCAGGTAGGCAGAAGTGATATGGAGCTGGCAGCTCAGTTTAAGTTTACAGTGAGCACTTCTGAAATCAGCCTAATTAACAGTGACACCAGCAAGCATCTGGACCCTGCTGAGGTTTTGGCAGAGAAAAGCTTAAAGCTTTACTTCTCAGCAGAAGTGTTCAAGGAGGTATCTGTGCTTACTGGGGGGACATCAGGCCTGAAGAAAAATAATTAAAGTAAATCAGTGGGAACGGACCTGTAAATTCAAACACACAGCAAGTACTGCAGCTTTCAGCTAAGAAAGATTTCCAACTACAGCACAGTCTGGCTGCACAGAAAGATGAAACATTACATTAATTATTTGAATATGTATCACAAACAAGGGCCAGAAAGGTGGAGGAATCTCCAGCCTGAGAAACATTCAAAGCACAGCTGGACAAACCCCTGAGCAAGTTGGTCTAGCTGGGCTTGTGCTGAGTGTTGGGTCAGATGACTGCCTGAGGTCTGCTCCAGCCCAAATGATTATGTGACTTTAGGACCATATTATCCCTATATGCTGATTCAAATGCAGGGAAAATATTTTTTTTAATTATTAAAAAAATTCTTAAAGCTTGTGTCCTCTGAATTGCATGTTAACATGGATGAAGCAGCATTTTAAGCGGCAGCATCCTCCAGCCTGCTTATGATTTTATGATCCTTTTTTCTTGGTATTTTTGATGCTTCTTAAATCACACAGCCTGTCAATGACTAACAGGTTTGTCTTCAGCAGGTGTTAATAAAGCTATTCCAATGCAGAAGCTGGAACTCAAAGGGCAGTATTGGCAGGTGATTATTCACAGGGAGAAGAAAAAAGACTCTTAGGAAAGAAACAGTGTCCAATTATTTGGTTGCAGCATGTGAGTCTATATATTGTAATGAAGCCTTAAATCTTTGTAAGTTTTCTTCTTTGGTTATGAAGCAGAAATTGGAACACATTTGAGAAGACCCAGGCCTGAAGAAGAGAGCAGAGAATGGACATAATAATTAGGAAGGGGAATTCCCACCAAAGGTCCTGCTCACAGCAGGCTATAGCTTTTTTCTCCTCTATCACATATTCAAATTGCTGCAAACACCATTTGACTCAGAATTTTGCATAAGGCCATGTCCTTTGACTGACAGAGCCCAGCAACAGAAATAAAGCAGGGAGGAAGGAGGCAGAAAAGGGTAATATGAAGGATACTTTAAATTTCTTGGGTTTGAAATTGCATCTAAACTCAGCTTCTCACCTCAACCCACAGCTGTGGCTGCTGGAGACTGAGCTGACTTGCTCTATTCAGCACAATAATGCTGCAGCACCATCCAGTTTTTACCTGGATTTTAAAATGGCAAGGGTTTTGGTATTCATACGGCAACAATTAAATTCTGCAGACTCTCTCTATTCAGTTATTTCTCTCAGCAGAAGCAAAATCAGAAGCAGGTTAGAAAAAACATCTGAGCAGGCAAGATCTGGAATTTTTTTAAGCCTACAGTGTTTCAAACCACCCATCTACCTATCTGGAGGAATATCCAGCCTTGGATCCGAAACACTACTCGGAAGGGAAAATATTTTTTGTTTAATTTTGGATCATTGCCTTTGACACTGTTCAGAAATGGTTAAAATAGTTTGGAATTTGGCCACTGACGTTGATGGTGTATGCATTTTTATGTAAAGAGAAAATAAATAGAAATGGGAGGTTGAGTTCACTTGGGTGCACACTTGGGTTTGTGAAATGAACGTTCACCACTAGAGGACTCTACAGCAACAGCTAATTGTCTTTTTTTCTTTGTTTCCCCCCACCACCACCTTTTTTTTTTTTCTTTTCACTTCATGCTCCCTCTGGTAATCCTTCCTCTGAGGACAAGAAATCCTGCTCCAGAAGCCCCAGGTGGCCCAGATTTTGAAACAAGTTCTCAGACAAGGCCAGTTTGAAGTGACTGAGCTTCTTGCCCTGTTTAACATGGAGAATAAATGATCCCATTTTCAAGAGAACAATTCCCATGCTATGCTGCAGGGGTGTGCTGAGGGCCTCCTGGGATCACCTTTTCATTTCCTGCACTTGCCCCTGCCAAAACAAAGGAGTTTGGGCTCATGGAGGTGGACAGCCCAGGGACATGGACTTCAAATCCTAGGAATGAGTAGGAGGCAATGAATCAGTGCTGGGGCTGAGTTAGACCAAGGCTGTCTGTCCTCTCTCTCTCCTCCTAACACGATGCTGTCAGGACCCTTCCCAGCTGGAGCCGTCTGTTGCTTCCTCTGGAGTCCCTTGGCTCCCCTCGATACCCCCAAGGCAAAGAGGGCAGCCAAAAGACTCCTTGTGCTCCCCGCTCACATTTCCTCTCTGCCTTTCTCAGATTCAAGGGATCACAGAAAACTGGCCATTGATGGATAAATTAGAGTTTTAGAAGCACTTTGGGGCCTTTTTCTTTTCCCTCTGGAACCTCTCAGAAGGAAGTCTGGGTCTAAAACAGACATTTAAACTCCAGGCAGCCGGCCAAAATCTGTCTGCTCTCAGACCATGAACACTGGAAAGCTTCACACTGGGTCAGCATCAACCCTGCTTGGAGCCCCATGTGGATGAGCTGGGACCAGCTCTCCAGCTGTCCTTAAAAAGCTGAGACCTCGTGACATTTGCCATTTGTCATGTCCTGGAGCTTCAACACTCTGGAGTCAGCTAAGCCCAAAGCTTGTGCTGGCAGGATGGCCCCATTTAGCTCAATCTCATGGTGTGAGGACATCTCTCCTTCAACCAGGCTGCTCTGGGTCTCCCAGTCCTGCCAGTCCACAGGGAAAAGAACAGCAGGAGGATGGCAGCTCTGGCACCTTAGACATTTCATCCTTCACCACAGGAAGATAATGCTGGAGAATCGTTCCTTGGACCACCTCTAAGGAGAACAGGGACACCCATCCATCCACTTGCATTGCACAGGAGGACCTGACTCATGCAGCTCACTCTAAGAGCTTGGTTTGTGACATCTCCAGAAGAGAGCAACACCTCTGCACTTGGCCTTCCCTGATTTCTGTGACTGTGGACACCTGCAGTAGGTGCCTTTCTCCAAAACCTGCTCCCAGTGCCTCCCCCAACCCACAGCATGGAGATGCACTCCTTGGGAGCAGGCCAGCTGCAGGTCAGCATGCACAAGGGCACAGCCACCACTTCCACCATTAGAGAGTGAAAATAAATTTGCTGTCAATGAGCTACAGACAGTCAGCAAATCTCCAAGGTTTCTCTCAAAGAGCTATGATTGGGTCATGGTGTTTAATGGGATACAGAGCACACTGACAGGAAATGGGAGGCTGGTCAGAGCCAGACAGACAAGCCTGAGGATCAAAACTGTGGTGGGGGTGGGTGGGGCACAGCAATCCCCAAAATAAGTGATCAGGGCCTACAGCTTCATCATCTGCAGCTATGTCCTTTGCCAGGAGAACCATTTTTACTTCTAGTTGCCCTGAAGTTTGTGTCAGATCAGGACTGACATCCCTCTGAAGCAAAACGGTGCTGAAGGCAGAAGTGGTTTAGGATACTTTTGTGTTTCTCTTCACCACTCTGGAGCTGCTGAAAGTTGCTTCAGTGCCAAGAAAACTCTTTCCTTTACTGCAGCCCTAAGTGACCTGTTCCAAAATTCCTTTAATCTCCAGTGATTTTTTTGGCAATGTTTGGAGAGCATTTTTTAGGTGTAAGGGACGTGGGTGTTGTTTTGCCCATGTGGAATGCTTCCAGAGCTATTGGAAGTAGGGTGTGCAACCAGCAAAACAGGGGTCCCTGTTGGCACTGCCCATGAGGTGCACATTGTCCCAGGCACCTGAGGTGGCATGGAGTGCCCAGGTGCACAGAGCAGCTCCAGGCACTAAGCTGGGACAAAAAATCATGAAATAGCTTGAAGAGATCTTTAAAGATCACCCAGTCCAGCACACCCTGCCATGAGCAGGGACATCTTCCACTAGACCAGGCCAGATGAGCTGCTTTGAACCAGGCAGGGGAGAAAGAGGACATTAAAACAAGAGGACATTAAAACAAGCAAAGCCTCAGCACAATGGGGATCTCTGCAGTGTTGGTGCAATTGGCAGCTGGGGCCAGTCTCTTGGTGAAATGCTTGGCAGTCTCATTTTGCAAACAGCTCTGCTGGCTCCAGACTGAGGGGGTGCTTTGATACTCTAAAGAGAAGATGCTGAATAAGGACACAGAGCTCTGCCTGGTTACCTGCACCTCTGGGGGAAGCTGGCAGTGCTGAGGGAGGGAAGGAGGGACAGTGTCCTGACATGCACAAGCACTGCACATAAAGGGACTCTGTTTGTGCTTGAACGCCCAGTTGGAATGAACTGGGGGACATTTTCCACCATCCTCTTCTTTACTTTGTGTTTCTGTAGAGGGATCAGTTGTCCTGGGCAAGTTGTGTGTTACTGATCTTTCTATTTCTAACTCTATCCCCATTTTCAGAACTTGCTGTAAGATCTCAGCTACCCTTTAATCTTGCCACACCTCAGCGAGTCAGAGAGGTGCCAGGGTAGGACCTGATTCCAATGTTAGGCTGGAGTGATTTGCTTTGAAACTGAAAACAAAATCACTGACCACTTGCAAATGAAATAAAACAAGTCTTTGACAACTACATTTTTATTTTGAGTGGTTTGGATGGATTTCAGCACAGGGAAAGTCTCTGGGATACCCTATCACATTATGTGCCAAATCTGGACTCGGTCCAGTGAGGATTTTTGATGACTTTGTATCTTCTTCCCTGTATTTTTCAGGATCATGTACACATGGCCATTGTCCTGGAGATGGGATATGGTTCCCTCTGAATGCCTAATTAAGCCCTGATTAGCATTTCTTCTAGGAGCAGATGCAGCTTTTCCAGCCCAGCAAACAATGCCATCTGTTGTTCCCTGGCTGGAAGTTCCATCCCAAAGTGTGCTCTGCTTCTATATTTAATTGTGAAGTTTCCTGCTGCCAAAAAATAGTGAGGTTGTTTAAATTTGGCATCAGGAGGAAAAGGCAGAGAGGGAGGGAGATTTGATTTATATTGTTACTGCAGGGAATGCTAAATTGGTTTGGTCTGACTGGCAGCTCTGCAGCTTGCCCTCCTGTGCAGGACAAGCACAAAGGGTGAAATCTTCCATCAAGACTCTCCATAACCACTTTGCACCCTCTACTTGATGTCAGGGCGGCCTCTGCAGGGAGTCTCCAGCAGCTTTTCTTACCTTTGCTACCACCAGTTCCCTGGAGAGCTGAATTCGGGGTGATAGCAAGGTCCTCAGGCACTGGCACTCAGCATTGTGCTGCGACCTTCCCTAGAGACTTTTGGCACTCACAAGAGAGGAAAGTGTTCACAACCAACCTTGTCTCTGTTCCTGGCCTCGGGAAAATGCTGAATTTGCAAGGCCTTGACCAACATGCCGTGACTGCCAACAGGGAAGCCAATTGAAGAGCTGATTCTTGGGCATCTGTCAACTGGCTTCCGGCTGGAGACCCACTAAACTAATTTCACACAGACCACTTAGCAGCCATTAGCTGGTTGTGGCATGACCTGTGATGGACTGCAAACAGTGACTTAGAGGAGAAAACACTAATTTTATTATTTAACCCCTTGGAGAGCAGGGCATTGTAGGATGGAAGTGTTCAGGGAAAAATAGAAATAGATGCAAGGAAGTCAATGTGGTTTGTGGGACAGATTTTATCCCACCTACTTCTATGAACAGCACCTACTTAGTCAGCTACATCAGTAGATCCAGCTCCAGGATATAAATGGGAAAAGCTAGCTAGTGAATTCTGGCTAGGGTAAATCTTTTAACTCTCCTTTTTTGGGAAAGCAAGGATTTAATGTGAACCAGGCAATTAGTGCTGATTTCTGTAACAAATAGAATAGTTTTCTGTAGTCAAATCAAATGTTTAACTTTGCAAATGTTTACATTTTCCATCATAATGAATGTTATGCTAAACAAATATAGCCAAAGGGTAAATGTTATTATTTAAAACTTGGGGTTTTTCCCCCCAAATTTAAAAAACTTTAACTCGGATGGTTCATGATGAAGGAAGGGATCTCAGTCAGCAGTTCTCCAACTTATTCTCAAAATGCCAACCAGTTGCAGAATCCTGTCTCCCCAGCTGGCTGACATCAACTATGCATCATATACATCAAACCATAGGCCAATGCAGGGCATGATTTGTTTAATAATGCAAGAAAGTTTCCCCTATACACTGAAATCATAACCACAGCATCAGTCCCTCAAAAACCCTCAGGGATGCTTGAGGCCAGCACCATGTAAGGAGCTGGTATTAACATTCATCATAAATTAGGCTTCTTTTCCCTACATATGCCTCATTCTTAAATCCTCTTTAAGAAGAGATTTAAAAACATTTTTAAATGTCTGCCAGGTTTTTTTCCTTTTTATGTTAAGCATTCCTATTGTGCTTCCCCTGCCTTTTCAGATGTCTGGCTCTGCACCTCCTTCAGGGTGAGGAGCTGGTTGCTAGTCTGTGTCTGGTGTGCCCATCACTGCCATATCTAACCTTCTGCTGCTCCCTTGGAACAAAAGCAAATACCCTAATCCCATCAAACTGAGCATCTAAACACCAGATGTGTGCATTGCTACAGCACAAGATGTTTCCTGCAGAGTTTCCTGGGACTGCCCTCTGTTTAGCTCTGCCCCAGACAGAGGAGTGAGAGTTACAGCTCGGAAGCTGGTGGGTGGAGATTAGTGATAGACATCATGATTCTGAAGTGTCCTTTCAGGTAAAGTTTTGCAGGGAGCTCTCCTGAGCTTTGTGTGGCCTCAGGACAGGCAGCTGCCAGAATTCTGCCTGCCAGGTTGCAGACAACAGGCTGGGTTCACACACAGCTTGCTGGGACAGCATTTGGCTTTTGTAGCAACACTCTGAAAGTGGTTTGGAATTAAGAAATGTGACCTTGCTTTTCTCTGCAGCTCCTTCATACTCGGGAACAGCTGGGTGGAACACAGCAGGAATAGGGAAAATCAATTTTGACTTTTTGTTGTTTTACAGATGTGTTCAGGATGTCACCACACCCACCTATTGCACAAAACCCTGTTGTCTTCCTGAGCAGCTCATTAAATTCATTAGTAGGCTCCCAGACAATTTTCAGCCTCCTCAAGAGTGATTGGGCTTGTGGCTGGGAAGGCAGCAGCACCCTAAGAGTTAAACTGCAATGACCTGGAACAACACAGATGCAAAAAACCAGGAATTCCATACAGTTCAACATCTTCAGTGTACTTTGTTATTTACCATGTGCAGCCTGTGCCAGCTGTAGCTGACCTTCTGTCTCAAGCTAGGAAGAAAGGACTGTATTTTGAAATTATTGGAACTTTCGTTTTAATATATCCCCATAGCAGCAACCTTCCGCCTCCTCCCATGCCCAAACCGTGTAAAATTGGTCATGCAGGCAGCACTTCAGTGGAGTCACCACTGCAAAGCCAAGATGAGCAGCGTTAGTAACTTCAGTGGGCAAACTGGGGAGATTTCCTTTACTAGGTTGGAAAGAGCAGTCCTTAAATAGTGCATCCCTGAGTGTACAGGAGTTTCAGCACACTTTGGATATTCCCATCCAGCCATTATCTGGGGAGACATGCTTAAGAGAGCTGTTAGTTTTTCACTTGACTCTTATTGCTGAACAGTTGTGACTATGTATAGGGAGTGGGGCCCAGGAGAAATGGGGTCGTGGGAGAAGATAGTGAGCAGCTCTTCCCCTGCCTCCTCTGTGTATTCAAAATTTGTGTATTCAAAACCAAAAAAAGCTTCCAGCTTCATTTTTTTTCCTGGTAGATGAAGCATTCCACAAACCCCAGGGAAGGCACAGCCACTCACAGAGACATTATTCTGCAGGGCAGGTCTGCAGTTACCTGCTGCACCTTGCTCCAGAGCAGGGGTTGGAGAACACGGGTGGGATCAGAGGCACTGCTGTTCCCAGCTGCTCTTGTGTTACGCAAAAATGCTATTGCTTTGAAAAGTGTTATTGTTTCTAAATGAGCGGGGTTTTTTTCCAACTTCAGCCCCCACTGCTGCTGAAGGGAGCACTGCCACGTCGCCCCCAGCTCCTTCCAGATGACGGCACCGAGCCGCGGGTGGTCCCCACGCAGGGCACGGCCCTGGCCGGTCTCCATCCGACCGCAGGCTCTGTGCGGCTCCCCGCGGGTGGGCCTGCTGACCTTCACAGTCCCCACGCACCGAAATCCCGCTGAGGCCGGCGATTTCACAAATCTGCCTGAATTTTAGCCGCGTTTTGCTGACTTTCCCTGTCCCGCCGTAGGTGGGTGAGCGACCCTCTGGGACATCACTGCGCGGGGTGCGCATCCTGAGGGGGCACGGCCGGCCGGGCAGGACCC
>JAHLSL010000027.1:261732-334611 GCA_025920805.1 Petroica traversi | reverse complement strand
CTGGGTGTCTGCTCCTGTTTTGTGGTTTTATGCCTTTAGTTTTTTTTTTCTTTGTTATTTGTTAGGTTTTTTGTTTTACGTGTTAGTAAAGAATTTTTATTCCTATCCTCATATGTCTGCCTCAGAGCCCCTTGATTTCAAATTTGTAACAATTCGGAGGGAAAGGGTTTTGCATCCTACATTCCAAGGGAGGTTCCTGCCTTCCCCAGCAGACACCTGTCTCTCAAACGAGGACAGGAAGGCAAAACAAAACCCCAGCTTAACTGGCCAGGCCCAAAATTGAAATCCTGCCCTGGGAGCAGGGAGTCAGACAGACCTGTTTGGTCTGAGCATCCATGACAGGGCTTTTGGTCAGCCTGGCCACCGGAGCACTTTGCTCTGCCAGCCTTAGAGCTGGGAGAGTGGGAGGACCTGAATAAGATCTCTGCAGTCAGCAGCTGCTTTGGTTTTTCTGGCATTAATTTGACATATACCGCATCTCATCTCCTAAACTCTCCCTGGGAAGTGGCATGTGGTTCCTCTGTGTTTGAACAACCAAAGGCCTTTTGCCTTTGCAGCACATTAGCAAGTTTGGCTTACTTGAAAAGGACTTTATGATGGGGCTGGGGTAGGTACTGCAATCAAGTAGACTGTTCCCATTCTGGAGCCTTTTTGGGTATAATTTGGAAGAGGAGATTGTGTGCTCACTTGCCTCCTCTGCAGCCCCCCATTCATTTTGCAAAGTGCCTGTGATTGATCTGGCAGAATGGGATGTATTCACAAGCAGAGCTGGAGGGCAGCAGGAAGGACAAAACCCCACCACAGCCTCTGAAATGAATCACAGTCTCTGAAAAGATCTGCTGGAGTTAAGGCATAGCAGTGAAAAGCTATTGTCTGGAGCCTGGACTGTGGCTAAAAGCATTATTTATCCCAATTCGGGTAGTGGTTGTAGGAGGGCGTGATATTCCCAGGAACAGCAAAGTCAGTGTGCTTAGTGGTGAACATGAACTTTATTTGATTGTGTCACAGGTAGCTCGAGAAACTTTATGGAGTAGCAAGACCAATACCTGATTTGCAAATGCAACTGCATGGGTTGCATGCAAAGAGGATTTCCTTCAGATATTTTTATTGTGGTTGGGGCATGGTTGCATTTGACTCAGATGAGTGCATGTCATAGATTTGAGGCACTACAGCCCCTTTTACCATTGCTTTTGCAAGACAAAACAAGAATCTCACTAATTGTTTCAGCTTGGCTATAATGTTCTGATTTTCTGTCAAGTAAGTGGCATTCAGTAGATTCTTGTGGTGGCTTTGGGCTCAGAGTGGAATACAGGTTTAAAGGGAGGAATGGTGGGTACTACTGAGAATGGTTATGAGAATATGAGTGGGATATGAAACTCAGACCAAGTTTCTGAAACTAAGTTTCAAAATGTTCAGATATGTACCTGGATCTTCTCCAGACAATCTGATTCCTGGACCCTACAGAATTGGGCTTGGAAAACCTCCCAGTTTCTGTCTGAGCCAGCAGAAGGAGCCTTTCACATGGTCTCTCTGTTTTCTGTCTAGGATGTACAGGCTAGACTAGGAAGTGAGAAAATGAGAAGAAATGATAAGGATGCCTCCCATTCTCAAAGGCTGGGGCAAAATCAGAAATTCTGCACTGGGGGATGAAGTCAGCTGCCTTTCCTCTGCCTGTTTGCAAATCTGGTGAAACATCAAGAGTTTGTCAGGAAGGGCAAATTCAGAGTGATACCCTGTGATTCACAGCAGTTATGTTATCTGAATTCCAGCCTGCAAAATCACAGTTGCATCTTTGCTGTGTTAGTCATCCTGAAGAGAACGGGAACAAATTTGGCTGACACAGGCAAGCCACTAAATTTGCCCGAATTGCTGGAGATGAACCCAACCTGTTAGAGAGCAAAGTCTGCATGCAGGCACAGTGTGGACAGAGCAGAGAGCATGCCTGGGAGATGATATAGTGAAGGTCCCGTGCTGCCCACCTGGCAGCAGCCCAGGCTCCATGCTCAACAAGTGTAGTGCTGCACTAAAAGCCAGGTGCAGTTTTCATTCCTTTTATCTCAAGCACTCTTGACAGAAGAGCATTATTAGTACTGAGCATTTCAAGCAGCTCCAAGCTGTGTACCTGACAGTCCGCTGTGTTGTGTAAGGACAGGAAAATCATCTGAAAGCTTCTTCACATTTGTTCCTTCCCCTTTCTTGTTTTTTTATCTCTCTCCCCCACCATCCTTTACTGTTTTCTGTTGTTTTTTTTCCACTTTTGAAGCTCGAGCTGCCTCTGAGTACGTGAATGCCTGCATGTAACAGATCCCCTTTCTCAAACCTTTTGATGGTCTCCAGTGCTGGGCTCTTTCTCCTAAGCAGTTTTGCAAGGAACTCTTCCCTGTGAAGACAACACAGTAGGTGACTTTTATGTTTCTAGTTTGCTACTCTCTACAGTAAAAAGGGAGAAAATGGTTCTGTAGCAGTAATTTTGGCCTGGGATAACACTGCTGGCCTAAGCACCAGGTGGTGGAGTCTGTGAAAGTATTGGAAAGGTACAGATATTTGGGATGAGAGAGCAGGCACATTACTAATTAGTAGAGAATTGATCCCACCGCTTTCAGGGAGAAGTTAAACTTTGACTGAATTCAAGACAGTGTTTCACCCCACAGGGTTTATACTGTGAGATGGAGAGAAAATAAAAATGAATCTTATGCCTGTTGTCACTGGCCATTCCAGGTGGGTCTGCTCTGGTTTGGAAGGATGTCTGTAGGTTTTAGGGCAGCCCATGCATAGAGGGCCCATATGGCTGCTTGGGAATGAAACTATGCTGCAGTGTGAGCAGCTTTTTCCAGGTCTTCTGGGCTGAGCCAGCAAGGAATGTTACTGCTTATTTATTTATTTATTTACAGCCTTAAATAGTTCATGGTTGAATGGGGCAAAAAGAAACATGTTCTGCTTGCTGCTTCTCTCATGGGTGAAACAGAAAGTACCAGCTTCAGATCATGGGTCTTGGGGTCTTTGGTGGTGTTTATGGTCTTGGGAGAACACTTACAAACCCTGTAGTTTTGCCCTTCTAAGCAGAAATTATTCTTGATTCCCTGAAGTCCCACTGGGGAGCATCTTAATCACTCTCAAATCTTGTCCTCTTGAAAGCAAGCAGGATCTCAGCTGGTGATTCCCTGCAGATAGTGGATGAAATTGGAGATTTGTGGAGAGCCTGCTGGTTTGAGATGGAGGGGGAACCCCAAGCCTGGCTAAATATAGTTCATGTATTAATGACCTTTCTGAGCTGTCCTCTCATACACAGTTCTTTTGTGATTGGAGACAGGGTCTGGTACAGCTTCCAAGTATCTGTCTAAGAGGTCCTTGGGTTTTTCAAGAAGTTGTAGAGTGTCTCCTGAAGTTCTCCTAAAGGGCTATTCCAGTAGGGTTCTGAAAGGGTCACCCATCAGCCTTGGGAGGGAAAGCCTTCTGTTGGGGTGTGGTTTGTAGCAAGCAAGAGGCACTCGGGCAGGAGAGCTGTGGTTCTTCGAGTGGGGAGTTTGGTCAGTTCTGTGCTTTTGTTTTTTCCCTCGTTCTCTTTGCAAGCTTTATCCTGTCCAGAGAGACTGCTGGGGCATTTCTTCATGAGCTGCAATTTGAGAGGTCTTTTTTTTCTTGAGCCAACTCCTTCCCTCTTTCAGGATTGCTGTCTGCCCTTGTCTGGATGAGTGGAAGGATTTTCAAAGCAACCTTATCTTGTTTTGCTGGAAAAAACCTGTCTTTCCCATCCTGGCTGTACAAAGGCTGCAGACAACCAGGAGAATACTACAGCCAGTAGACAGCATTGGATAGCTGTCAAAAAGCTGAAGCCCCTCTGCCCTCATCCATATGGAAGAAGGATTATTATCTGCTCTGCGTGCAGTAAGATCCCTTTAAAAGGTTATGCAGTAGACACTTATTTTTTCAATAACTGCCTTTCGGAGGAAAAGAAATGAATGTAGCATGGAGAAATCCAAGCCCCAGTTTGTTCAGGTCGTGCCTTCTGCTGTTCCAGCAACAGCTTCCTGCATGATGGAAGATGCAGCTGGGAGCTCTGATAACCCCCAGGCTCTCACAGAGCAGGTGGGAGCTTGGCAAGAGCCACTGACAGGTTGCTTTGTGTAAAATACCCCTCATTCTGAGTGGTTCTGCTTTTTCTCTTTAGCTCAGTATTTGGGTAAGGGAAACAAGGAGTGTGGTAGGGGCCGGATTGTGCTCTGCATGCGTCTGCTTCAGAGGAGTGCACATGTCACAGGTCCAGCCTAATCATCACTGCAGTTAAACATTGCTTAAATCAAAGCACTTTTGTGAAATTGTAGAAGACACTTTGCCTACAGGCTTCTGAGGTTTGTCAGCTGCCACATTTTGGAAGAAACCTGCCAGATGAAGTAGCTGCTGCCTGCAGTTTCTGTTTGTCTGATATGGGTGACATGATGCCAAGGTCTCTGGTAGACTTACAGAATCACAGAATTACCAGGTTGGAAGAGACCTTCAAGATCATCGAGTCCAACCTCTGTCCCAACACCTCAACTAAACTAAACCATGGCACCAAGCGCCACATCCAGTCTCTTTTTAAACACATCCAGGGATGGTGACTCCACCACCTCCCCGGGTAGACCATTCCAATATTTTATCACTCTTTCTGTAAAAAAGTTTCTCCTAATATCTAACCTATATTTCCCTTGGCGCAACTTAAGACTGTGTCCTCTTGTTCTGTCAGTTGTTGCCTGGAAAAAGAGACCAACCCCCACCTCACTACAGCCAACTTTCAAGAAGTCGTAGAGAGTGATAAGGTCACCTCTGAGTCTCCTTTTCTCCAGACTAAACAACCCCAGCTCCCTCAGCCGTTCCTCGTAGGGCTTGTGTTCCAAGCCCCTCACCAGCCTTCTTGCCCTTCTCTGGACACGTTCAAGTGTCTCCAAGTCCTTCCTGAACTGAGGGGCTCAGAACTGGACACAGTACTCAAGGTGCGGCCTCACCAGTGTCGAGTATAGGGGAAGGATGACTTCCCTGCTCCTGCTGGCCACACTATTCCTGATACAGGCCAGGATGCCATTGGCCTTTTTGGCCACCTGGGCACACTGCTGGCTCATGTTGAGTCGGCTGTCGACCAGTACCCCCAAGTCTCTCTCTGCCTGGGCACTGTCCAGCCACTCTGTCCCCAGCCTATAGTATTCCAGGGGGTTATTGTGGCCAAAATGCAGGACTCGGCACTTGGACTGGTTAAACTTCATCCTACTGGACTCAGCCCATGTATCCAACCATTCCAGGTCTCTCTGCAGAGCCCTCATTCCCTCCAACAGATCGACGCACGCTCCTAGCTTAGTGTCATCTGCAAATTTACTAATGAAAGACTCGATACCCTCATCCATGCCATCAATAAAAATATTAAACAGAGCTGGTCCCAGTACAGACCCCTGAGGGACACCACTGGTGACTGGCCTCCAGCTGGATGCGGCACCATTCACCACCACCCTCTGGGCCCGGCCTTCCAGCCAGTTCTTAACCCAGCGAAGAGTGCACCTGTCCAAGCCGTGGGCTGCCAGCTTTTCCAGGAGTATGCTGTGGGAAACAGTGTCAAAGGCTTTGCTGAGGTCTAAATAGACAACGTCTACAGCCTTTCCTGCATCCACCAGGCGGGTTACCTGGTCATAAAAGGAGACCAGGTTGGTCAAACATGACCTACCCCTTCTAAACCCATGCTGGCTGGGTCTGATCCCCTGTCCATCCTGTAGGTGCTGTGTAATAGCACTCAATATAAACTGTTCCATGACCTTCCCTGGTACCGAGGTCAGGCTCACCGGCCTGTAATTACCAGGATCCTCCTTCTTACCCTTTTTATGAATGGGCGTCACATTGGCCAGCTTCCAGTCATCTGGAACCTCACCAGTGAGCCAGAACTGTTGGTAAACGATGGAGAGTGGCTTTGCAAGCTCATCTGCCAGCCCCCTCATCACCCTGGGATGGATCCCATCCGGTCCCATAGATTTATGGATATCCAGGCAGCTCAGCAGTTCCCTGACTGCCTCCTCTTGGATAACAGGGGGACTGTTCAGCTCCCTGACACTATCTACCAACCCAGGAGGACAGTTGTCCTGAGCACCATGTGTCTTTCCAGTAAAGACCGAGGCAAAGAAGTCATTAAGCACTTCCGCCTTCTTCTCATCTGCAGTTACTAAATTCCCTTCCACATCCAATAGACAACAAAGGTCAGTCTTGCCCTTCCTTTTTTCATTAATATATTTGTAAAAGCATTTTTTATTGTCCTTTACAAAGGTTGCCAAATTGAGTTCAAACTGAGCTTTGGCCTCCCTAATTTTTTTCCTACATGCCCTAGCAGCCTCCTTAAATACTTCCTGAGAGACCTGACCCTCCTTCCAAAGATGATATATCCTCTTTTTGTTCCTAAGTTCCTTCAAAACCTTGTTGTCCACCCAGGATGGACGTTTACCTCGCCGACTCATCTTTCGTCGCACTGGAAGTCTGTTCCTGTGCCCTCAAGATCTCTCTTTTGAAATATGCCCACCCTTCCTGTACTCCTTTGTTTTTAAGGGCTGCTTCCCAAGGAACTCTCTGGATAAGTCTCCTAAATAGGTTAAAGTCTGCCTTCCTGAAGTCCGATGTAAAAGTCTTATTGATGATCACCCTCCTTTCACCAATTATTGAAAACTCTATCATTCCATGGTCACTATGCCCCAGTTGTCCTCCAACCACCACATCTCTCACCAGCCTGTCTCTATTTGTCAACAATGAATCTAGTATAGCCTCTCCCCTGGTGGGCTCACTCACCAGCTGCAACAGAAAATTGTCCTCCACCCACTCCAAGAACTTCCTAGACTGCCTCTTTTCTGCTGTATTAAGTTCCCAGCAGATGTCCAGTAGGTTAAAGTCACCTACGAGAACAGGGGCTGGTGACCCTGAAACATTTTCTAGCTGCTTATAGAATAGGTTGTCCACTTCTTCATCCTGATTGGGTGGTCTGTAACAGACTCCCAGTAGGATATCAGCCTTGTTGGCCTTCCCTTTAATCTTTTCCCATAGGCATTCAACTTCATCATCATTAATTTCAATGTCCATGGCATCAAAGACCTCCCTAATGTAAAGGGCCACCCCTCCACCTCTTCTCCCTTTCCTGTCTCTTCTGAAGAGCTTGTGGCCATCCAGTGCAGTGCTCCAGCTATGCGAGTCATCCCACCATGTTTCTGTGATGGCAATCACATCATAGCTTTGCTGTTGTACCATGGCTTCCAGCTCCCCTTGTTTGTTACCCATGCTGCATGCATTAGTATACATGCACTTCAGCTGGGCTACTGTTTTCACCCCTAACTCAGGCTTACCATCCCTGGGCCTATTTCCAGTGAGCCCAGCTGTATCCCCTTCCCCCTTTGAACCTAATTTAAAACCCTTTCAAGGAGTTCAGCCAGTTCATGAGCTAAAAAACCTTCTGCCCTTAACAGAGAGATGGAGCCCATCTGGTTCTAGCAGACCAGGTGCTGTAAAGGTTTCCCCATGATCAAAAAACCCAAAATTCTGCTGATGGCACCAACCCTTGAGCCACTTGTTGATAATGTGGGCTCTCCTATTTCTTTTGTCATTTTTCTCTGCCACCAAGAGGACTGAGCAGAACACTACCTGAGCTCCTGCCCTATTCACCACTTGACCCGGTGCCCTAAAGTCCCTTTTAACTGCCTTGATGCTCCTCCTCTCAATCTCATCATTGCCAGCCTGGAGTATCAGCAGTGGGTAGTAATCAGAGGGCTGAATCAGCCCAGGTAGTCTCTCAGCGATATCCCATACCCGAGCCCCAGGGAGGCAGCAGATCTCCCTGTGGGATGGGTCCGGTCGACATATGGGGCCCTCTGTTCCCCTCAGAAGGGAGTCACCCACTCGCACTGCCCTTCTTTTCTTTTTAATGTTAGAGGTGGTGATCTGTCTGACAGGTGAACCACCACTGGGAGGATCACTGAACAGATCATTCTCCTCTGTGTCCTCTAGTTGATCTTCTAGATCCAGGGCCTCATTCCTATTCTGAAGTGGCACCTGGGTAGGTGAGGGGGGTAGGGAAGAATTTCTACCATCTCCTCGAGAGGGGACCCATTCTCACTCCCCTTCATCTGCCGGGTGTTCTCCTATTGCCTGACAGGGAGAGGCATAGGAGTCCTCTGACTCCTGGTGAGCCTTCCTCAAGGATGGAAGGGTAGAGCTCCCTCAGTCTATTTCCCTTTCACTTTCCCTAATACTCCTTAGTCTTTCTACCTCCTCCCTGAGCTCAGCCACCAGTGAAAGCAAGTCGTTCACCTGTTCGCACCGCAAGCATCCTCCTTCTGCAACGTCCCCTGGTGCCGCCGATAGGCTTAAACACTCCGCGCAGGAATGGGTCTGGACAGACACATCCTTTTTGGAGGGCTCTATTTGGCTACATACACTTGTAGCATTCCCAGGTTTCGATCGTGTTAAGACCATTACTTCCAAGCACAACAACTAACAACTAAAAGCCCCACCGGCAGTAAAACTGCAGCCCTGCCTGCTTGTCCTGCCTGCGCGAACTGCCGCGCAAACTGCCGTGCCATGCCCTCAGAGACGTGCCACGCCCCTGTTTGCCCACTCCTGTTTGCTGCACTCTGGGTCGCTGTGCTCCCTAGGAACGCTTTAAATCGCCCCGCCGCTCTCCCGCGAAAGTCCCGCCCAGGTGACTCAGCAGAACAAGAGTGGAGTTTGTGAGGGGAAGGATTATTGTTTGCCACTTTTCTGCTTGTGCCCAACTATGGCAGCATTCAAGAAGCCCTCAGAAAAAGCTGTTTGGGTGTTGCTGAAAACCACAAGCAAGGCTTTCTGGTGAGGTGGCTGCACCCCCAGAGTTCAGGGACTGCTTTAGTTTCAGTTTAATGGTCTGTCTAGCCCTGCTTGTCTGTGACCAGTGACATCCAGTGTCATAACCCTGCTCCAGGGGAGGCCAAGTAAAGGGGCTGTGACTGTGGCCTCTTTAGCTTTCAGACTTCCAGCTGCACTGGGGATCAGTTGCTGCCTGTAGTGACAACGTGATATAAGGAGCAGTGCTGGGGACTCGACTGCAACCTGCTCATTTATTCCCTGGATATTTTTCAATACATATAGGATAGAAATATTATTTGCCTCCAAGTTCCCTGGGATAGATATTTAATGCTAGAAGCCTGAGATTTGATATATACGTGTGCGTGCGTGTGTGTGTGCACGCACACATGTGATATATGTATGTGTCCTTATGTGTATGTATATATAAAAAATTGCTTTCCTGCAGCTTTTATATAGACGTTTTAATTTCTAAATGACCTGCTCCTTCCCCTCTGAGTAGTTGCTTTTAATCTTAGTGTCAGAAAAATCATTGCTGCCTTCCTGCAGTCTCCGTGTTTGTTTCCATAGCTGTCCTATATAAATTGCTTCTTTTTTTGTGCATAAGCAAATCAAAGGTTAACACTGAATAGTTGACCTGAGCTGTGAGCAAAGAAAGCAGTAGCAGTGGCAGGGTGGTTTCTGAGGTTGTAGGAATAGGAACCTAAATCAGTAGCTTTTAGCAGACTCATAAATGTTTCATTTGTATTCCTCGCTTCGGAGTTGACATGGGAATCCATATAACCTCTTAAGTTAGTGTTGTTCCTGCGCTGGGTGTAGATGTTGGAAACATTTCCTTCAGATGCACTTCAAAGTGCCATTCCATAATGGCATTTTCCTTCCTGTTTGGAGCCTTGGTTATGCACAGTCTCCAGTCACGAGTGAAACGAGCTTGTCATGATCCTCCATCCCAGGCTGCAGGAGCTTGGGCCAAGGTCATGGACATATCCCACCTGATTACCCACATCACTGCTCCTGCCCCTGACTCAGAGGCCAAGTAGGACTTGTGGCTGCTTGGGCAAGCTCTTGTTTCTGCATGGAGAAGCACAGAGACTTTTTTCTGGAGTGTGACACAGCCCTGAGAAATGAGTGAGGCCTTGAGAAGACCAACCTCAATAACTCTTGGCAGCGGGTAGGGAAGGAGCAATATGCCCACAGCTGTTTGTCTAATTCGGACTCTTTTGGAGGCGCTGGAGAAGCAGGAGCAGGAAGCTCATGAGAAGAGCCTGAGTCAGGCAGCTTATCTGGCCATCTGCCTCCTCCTGAGGTCATCCACCCGTGAAGTGTGGGAGGGTTGAGCAGCTCAAGGTCACTGCCAGGTCAAGGCTGTGAACTGCCAGCAGCCTGGGAGCACTGCATCCGCTCTCTCAGCATTTTGTGGTTTCCTCCAAGACCCCAGTGCTGGCTGGGGAGGACGGCACTCATCTGCAGACCTTGTGTTTGCAGGGTGGAAAGACTGGAAAGACCCTTGAGAAACCCCAGGCTGTGAAGAGCAAGTTAAAGAAAAAACCCATCCAGCCAACACCAACAAAAAGAATCCATCTAAAATCCCTTCCCCAACTATCTTGTCTAAATAATTCAATGACTGGAGTGAAGGTTGACCCCATTTTGATTTTTTCAGGTTCATTTTTCAAACCTTAGGACAACTTCTGTATTAACTTTCTCCTGTAAGAGACAGCTGTGCATGTGTATCTGTCTGCTTTAGTTACATGGGGAGCAAAATACAGCTGGCTAAAGTATTTTGGAGTAAATTATTTGGATTTTATCATCTAGGTAGTATTAATTTGATTAGTCCAAAGGAGTTTTCTTCTGCAGGGAGAATAGGTATCAGGTAGCACTTAAGTGAAATAGTAGCTAATAAAAGCCTTGTGTTTGATTCTGCTTGTCTGGTAAAAAGCATAATTTATGTCTTTATTTTGTCTTATTCTGATGAGAATCTGTCCTGAAAAATGTTTAAGTCACATGAGGAGTCTGGTGAGTTTTATCATCAAAAAGTGCAACAAATGGGTTTGGTAAAATTGGTTCAAACTTTTGGCTTGTGCTGGTAATTAAGTATTTTGTAAATAAAACCTGTAGCAGTTGCCTTTCTTAAACCTGCAGTATTCTACATGAAAATCAGAAGCCAAACTTGATTTCTGCAGAGCCAAGAACAGACTGATGCCCTTTATCCTGGATAGTCTGCTCTCTCAATGCTGTTTTCTAAGGAAAAATAACTCTTCTGCGGTTTGCCAATACCCTCTGGGGGCTGTTGAAACAATCTACCACCAAGTTTGGGGTTTGATTGCCTCACTTTGTTGCTCCTTTGTTGAGACCAAAGCTGAATTTCCCCCTTCACCCCTCTCTGCCTTCTCGCCCTGAGTTAAATTTTTTTGAGGATGTGAGGGTGCAGGAGGAAAGGGCTCTGCAATCCAGGAGTCACAGGGATGTCACCTGGTGCTTCACCTTTTGGCTCCCCTGGCCGTGTACCAGGGTTGGGTAGCAAATGCATGTGTTCTGTATGCCTTGTTCCAGTAAGGACAAGGGAATAATGGTTTCCCTGTTTGTCTCCCTGCAGGCAAGAGCTCTGCCACCATGTCCGTCAGCGTCCACGAGAACCGGAAATCCCGCACCAGCACCGGCTCCATGAACATCCTGCTTTTTCACAAGGCCTCCCACCCGGACTGCGTCCTGTCCCACCTGAACACGCTGCGGAAGCACTGCATGTTCACCGATGTCACCCTTTGGGCAGGGAACAGGTCATTCCCGTGCCATCGGGCAGTGCTGGCTGCCTCCAGCAGGTACTTTGAGGCCATGTTCAGCAACGGCCTCCGGGAGAGCCTGGATGACGAGGTGAACTTCCATGACAGCCTCCACCCAGAGGTGCTGGAGCTGCTGCTGGACTTTGCTTACTCCTCTCGGATCATTATCAATGAGGAGAATGCTGAGTCCCTCCTGGAGGCTGGGGACATGCTGCAGTTCCATGACGTCCGAGATGCGGCAGCTGAGTTCCTGGAGAAGAACCTCTACCCTTCCAACTGCCTGGGCATGATGCTGCTCTCGGATGCTCATCAGTGCCGGCGGCTCTATGAGCTCTCCTGGAGGATGTGCCTGGTCAACTTTGAGACTGTTCACAAGAGTGAGGACTTCAACAACCTTTCCAAGGACACTTTGCTGGACCTCATCTCCAGTGACGAGCTGGAAATCGAGGATGAAGAAAAGGTCTTTAAGGCTGTCATGCAGTGGGTGAAATACGATCTGGATGAGCGGAAGGCTTATCTCCCAGAACTTCTGAGGAATGTTCGTCTGGCTTTGCTTTCTTCCGAATGCCTCAAGGAAGCCTTGGCTTGTGAGGACTTGATCATGGTGGATGAAAGGAACAAGCTTGTCCTGGATGAAGCTATTCAGTGCAAGAAGAAGATCCTCCAGAATGATGGGGTGGTCACCAGCCCCTGTGCCAGACCTCGCAAAGCTGGGCACACCTTGCTGATCCTGGGAGGCCAGACCTTCATGTGTGATAAGATCTACCAAGTGGATCACAAAGCAAAGGAAATTATTCCCAAAGCAGACCTGCCGAGTCCACGGAAGGAGTTTAGTGCCTGTGCCATTGGCTGCAAAGTGTACATCACTGGAGGCAGGGGCTCAGAGAATGGGGTCTCCAAAGATGTTTGGGTTTATGACACCCTGCATGAGGAATGGTCCAAAGCTGCCCCAATGTTAATTGCTCGGTTTGGGCACGGCTCAGCCGAATTGGAAAACTGCCTGTATGTGGTTGGTGGACACACTGCAGTAGCTGGGGTCTTCCCTGCATCTCCTTCTGTTTCCTTGAAGCAAGTAGAGAAGTATGACCCCATAGCCAACAAATGGATGATGGTGGCTCCCTTGAGAGATGGAGTGAGCAATGCTGCGGTGGTGAGCGCCAGGCTCAAGCTCTTTGTGTTCGGTGGGACCAGCATCCACCGGGACATGGTGTCCAAAGTCCAGTGCTACGATCCAGCTGAAAACCGATGGACGATCAAGGCCGAGTGCCCGCAGCCCTGGCGCTACACGGCGGCTGCTGTCCTGGGCAGCCAGATTTTCATCATGGGAGGGGACACGGAGTTCACTGCAGCCTCTGCCTACCGCTTCGACTGCGAGACGGACCAGTGGACGCGCATCGGGGACATGACGGCCAAGCGCATGTCCTGCCACGCCCTGGCCTCGGGGAATAAACTCTACGTGGTGGGAGGTTACTTTGGCACTCAGAGGTGCAAAACGCTGGACTGCTACGACCCTATGTCAGACACGTGGAACTGTATCACCACAGTGCCTTACTCGCTCATCCCCACAGCTTTTGTCAGCACCTGGAAGCACTTGCCCTCATGATGAGGGGCAGGGCTTGGGGGCTTGTTTCTAGGAGGTCAATGAAGGTAAGGGTCTCCTCCTCTTAAATTAAAAATTGCTGTCTTGCCTCAATTGTATCTCTACACACCATGCTGAAGCCACAGGTTCCAAGTTGCTCGTGAGGTTATTTTATGCAAAGGGAACATTTAAAAGTGGGATGCAGAGCCGGGAAAGAATAACCAGCTTTGCAGTGCTGTAAGTCTAGATAGTTCCAAGGGTTCTCTTATTTCCAGATGATCCTCCAGTATCTTAAGAGATAGATCTACATAGATGGTTGGGGCTCCTCTCCCTCTGCTCCAAGGTAGCTGGATGTGCCAGCGTCACCCTTCTGTGGGTGGGTAGGTGGGCAGATGTGTGCACATCTGCTCCCACCATGGAATACATCCTGTTCCCATGCAGTTGAGTGAGTTAAGGTTCTTAAAAACGCTTGTATATGAGTCCTGGGAAATACCAGGGCTACAAGTGCTTTGGAATGTCTCAGTAGTTTGATATTTTTGCTGATTTTCTGGGTGATTTATTTAGAACTGATGAATATATAGGCAAGTGGCCCTTGGAATGCCAGCAAATCCTGGATCTCTTTTTATCCTCTGTATTTACATTTCAGTGGGTAGCAGAAGCAAAAGCACAGAAGCCACACTGCATTTGATGGTCTTGGTGTTTATTTATTGTCCAAACTGTTGCTTGTTAAATATCAGAACTTCTGAGACTTCTGTGTCAGACCTGAGTGGGAGGGAAGGGGTTTTGTAACCAGAAGAATGTGTTTATCAGTGTTTTGGGTTGTGTGAGAATAAGAAAGCTGGTGGAAATCCATGATGTTGTGTCTCATTCTGGCGCTCTGGTTTTCTCTTGCTCAGGGAAGATGCTACTGCAGTGCCCCTGGGACAGGGCTGCTGGTTCCTCCTCTCTCCTCCCCAGTGGGGTGTTTGGTTGCCATTCTGGTTGTCAGTGTGGCTCCGCAGGGCTTTGCATGTCCTCACCAATCTTGCTGAAATGCAGCTGGCTTGGCAAAGCCCAAAAACACTTCTCAACTTGCATTGTGAAAGCAAATAGTGGTACAGGCAACACTTGGATAGCACCATATTCCCAGGAAGTCTGTAACACCTCTGCTAGCTCAGTGTGCAGGTTTCTCAATGCCAGCAGCACACAGCCCTGCCTTGGTGGTTAGAGCCTACATCCCAGCCAGCTGACGGAGCTGGGAAACCCTGGCTGTGGGATTGACAAGCTTCACTTACAGTTTTATTTGGAAAGCAGGGACTGTGGGGAGGGAGATTCTTCCACAGACTCATCAAAATCCACTTCACTTAATACAGGGAAGAAAGAATGCTGCCCAAACCCTCTAACAGCCTCTCACTTCCCTGCTTTCCATTTGGTGTGGTTGGTGTGCCTGGGAATCGCCCAGCGGGTGAAATTGCTGGCACCTCCCAGTGATCATCTCTTTTGATGCCAGATGGGAACCAAGGAGGAGTTCCTTGCGGCCGTTGGCGAGGGCCAGACAGCTGACCACAGGGACGGCCGGCGGCTCGGCGGCTTGTTCTGAGAGTTTCCTTTTCGTTAAGTCAACTTCAGCTGAGGACTTCTTTTCCCCTCGCCGCGAGCCGGGCTTCCCTGGGATGGTGGCCGCTGTCCCAAAAGCCGGAGAGCTGCTGAGAGAGAGAGTGTTCCCTTGCCCGGAACCCAAAATCAGACACAAGACACGAGGGTCTGCTCTGCTTGGGTTCAGGGGCAAAAGACCCTGGATGGCCCAGCTTTCAGACTTTTATTCTGAGGGTTACAACTTATCTCATAATGGTACAGGGCAGGAAACAGGAATGGTCAGAGGGTCAGGGTCCAGTCGGGAAGGAGTAAGGGAGGAGAGAGTGAGACACAAGATACTATTGTTAACTGAGGGGCAGGAGGGGGGAGTTCGACTCCCTTTCCAAGGCCAAACTTAACTCTACCTTCAGAGGGGCCTCACTTTCTAGGACCCCAGAAATTCTTCAGGGGATATGTCATTATCTGAGCTTGAACCACTGCTACAGTTCCTGGCACCTCAGCCAGGCATTAGCCCAGCGTGACCACCTGCTTTTCTCAGGTGGGAAAAGAATCACCCAGGGCATTACACTGGCCTTTGTGAAACACCTGGTTTTAACATGGGTCAGACCACCATCAGGGCAGGGCGAGAGTAGAAAGGGTTAAAATGAGACCTTAAAGTGTTCCCAACAGTGGAAGATAATGGCCTTTCCAAATTCTCCTCCTCAGGCGTTGCCTAGCATCTGTCACAGTGGCTCAGTAATCTAATTAACTGTCACTTGGCTATTAAATATTGCAGCAAAGACTGTGAGCACTCCATCATTTTCAGCTCAGGTCAATGGGCCTCCCTTTAAGAGCCATCCTAGAGCTGAAAGTTCATTTTCTCTGGTAGCAGATGCATCTGAATATTAAAGCTCAACATCAGCCACATGGCTGGGAGTAGGAATTGGGAGTAGTTTGAGATGGGAGTCAATTCCTCAGCCACCAAATTAAAAACACTCTTCAAAGTCACAGTGATGTTATTTTCCTCTCCTACCTTTTTTCCTCTGTACTGTATTTGGGTTGTTCAGATGAAGTAAATAGCTTTGTGGGGGCTGTATAGATACTTCTTTCCCCCCTCTAATATGGAGCCTGACACAAGCACAGAAAACAAGAAACTGCAAATAAAACTGGTGAAAAGTCTCTGTGTGAAGGTTTTATGTGCTTTTTTTAGCTCTGCCTCCAGTCTTCGGTTAAAAGAACTATTTAAAATACACGCAAGCTCTTGCCAGAAAGAATGTCTGTCCACGTGACTTTTCTAGAGTGGGTTTGGTTTTTTTTAAAGTAAATTAATTGTTACAGGCTCAGCTGCTGTGGCAGCTCTGTACATAAAGCAGCAAGATGAGTGAGTGAATGTCCCTGATGTGCACATGCTGCCCACACTGCAGCAGCCATGTCCCATGTCTTGGTTGTCCTGGCTGTGCAAAAACAGGGCTTGGGAACTTGGGTAACTGGCTGTGGGATCCTATGACTATGATCCAGATCATCCCATTGTCCTATTGCAGGTCTGGCTGAGGGGTTTCCTGGTTTGCAGCTCCCACCATGGGAGGTCTCTGCTCAAACACCTGGTTTGGTCCCTATGGGATCCTTCTTCAAGAGAGGATGGCCAGAAGTCAGGCTGGCCAGCACCTGCCCAGATTCCTATGGAACTGCCTCCCCTCAGCTGGAAAAACTCAGGAGGGACCATCCCCCTCAGAGAAGAGAGAGGTGGGCTGGTGGAGAAAGGCCTGGGCAATCACATGGCAGGAGACAGTACTTCGTACTCATGGAAAAAACAACCTCCTGCCTCTAAACTGGTCCCTGAAAACCAAATAGTCTGTCCTTGACAAACGTTGATCATAAACCACCCAGCCTGCTTTTCATGTGAAGCATAAAACTGATCAGTTGGAAATGCTTCCTCGAGGGCATGGCCTTCGCCCTTCCCAGCCAGAGCCAGGGCACCTTTCAGCAGAGATCCCAGCACTGCTGCCAAGGAGGCCGTGTGACATTAATTTAGTGCTTATTACCCACAGTTAATTCCAGGGATCAAGTGTGATTAGCAATATGAAATGTGAAAGCCTCGTCCCCTCCCACCCGTGGTGGGGAAGCCGTGAGGAGGCAAAACATTACAAATGGGAAATAAAGTACTGAGCACTTGGCTAATAAAGAGACTGTGTTGATAAAGATAAGTACAGCCCAGCCTGGGGGAGAGTGGTGGGTGGTTTGTCACAGTCCTGTGCAGAGGCAGTTGATGGGGACAACTCAGCCCCTCCCCAGAGGTGACTTCAGGCAGCACCAGAAACAGGTTCTCCAAGCTGCCTGCCTCCACATTAAAGTGGCTTCTCCAGACTATCTGTCCTGTGTGACACTCATTTTCATGGGGCACAGTCACAGATAGGGGTGGGATGGTCACTTCAGATTGCATGGTCCAGCCAGGGAAGGTGAATTGGAAAGGGGAGTCACTGCATCTCGCAGTACTGCCTCCTGAGCCTCAAATGCTCTCCTGGGGTGGAGATGTTGGAATTCCCATCTCCAAACAAACAGGATAAGCCAGACCCTGTAGCATCAAGGAGCCAGGAGTTCCCCTACCCAGAGGTTCCCATTCAGGTGCTTTTTGGCTCTTACAGGACCTTCCTCATGGTCTTCTCTGAAGGGAGCAGAGGCTGGTGGCTGGGCATTGCTCAGGCACCGATTCCTAGGACATATCCATGAAGCTCAGGGCTGATTTTGTAGCTCCCACTGGAGCCCTTTAGTGCATTTAGTTCCCGTGAGGACTGTGGGTGGCACCAGCAGCTGGTGCCTGCCTTTGGCTGGGCACTGCACGACTGAGGCTGAAGAGTTTTGAGGCTGTTCTGGCACCTAAAAGCTGAACTTTGGCCCCAGAGCTCCTGCAAAGATTTAAGTCACGTGCCAGGCGCTGAGCTATATTACAATACCACACTCACACTAGGAATTGGGTCAGTTCCATGGCTTTTCCTGGTTATTATATTACAGCTTAGATAACAAGCCTCTTGCAAAGACACTTTTACAGCTGCCTGGTGTGGCTCCCTTCCATGTGGAGCAGTGCTTTCACCTTGCAACATGCATCATTACCAGCTCCATCCACAGAGCCCTGCTCATAGAAAGGTACATTCCTATGCCAAGACCTGTGTACCTGCAAAGAGCAGCCCGAAAAAACCTCAGGATAATCTCCTGGCTCCTGGAGGCTGCTGCTCACCTGTTTGCTGCTGGGGTGGGTGGTTGCTTGCAACCTGCTGGAATTGCCAGAACAGAGTCACAGCTGGTTTCTCCCAGTGGCTCCTAGGGAAACCCATTTGCATGTGGATAATAGTGAGGCCAGATAAACAGGGATTGCAGTTTTGCTGCTGCTGCTGCTCTTTCCAAGTGGCTGGTTGTCTTTGAAGCCAGTTTATCAGGCAGTGTTGGAAGGGAGTGGCTGGCCTGGGGAGGAAAGTCGATGAAAATCATGCTTTTCCTAACCCTGGGCAGATGGAAACATGTGCAGTCTGAGCTTGGCCCCAGACTGTATTAATCAACCCCTTGGAAATGTCAGTGATACGGATGTTTTTGGAGGAACCTGTGGAAAAAGAGAAAAAGGGTCTTTTTGGTTTGTCTGTTCCAGTTTTTGGGCCTTCCTCCCTGCCCTAAGAAGAAAGAGTGAAAACTTTTCCCTCAACTTTTCATTCCCTTGTCATGTCCACCTAAGTTTGGTACCTGGCTCTGTGCCCTCCTCACAAGCAAAGGACACTCCAACTCCCAAAGAAACCAGCTGCTGAGAAAAACCAGAAACACCTCAGGGAGTCAGGGTGGGGGTTACCCCAGTGAGTGCCCTGTGTGGGCTGAGCTGAGCACCACACCAGTTAATGAGCTTTCTCTTTCCTTCCCCAGATGCCAGAGTCACATCCATGTCCCCTCCCTTGCAGCTGGAGCCGACACAGTGACCGAGACCCTCCTGTTCTCCTGCACAGGACTCCGAGGCAACTTCCACATCCCTTCCTGATACAGGAGTGGGAGGCACAGCTGGGGCCCCACCGCCAGCATCGTGCCAGGGGGTCACCAAGGGCTACCCAGCCCCACCACTGGTCACTGGCCACCATGCAGGGATGGCAAGGAGCTGAGAGCACTGGATTGCTGGACTGGGCACAGGAATGGCTTGTGGGCTCTGCCAGAACAACAGGGCTGGGAAGATGGAGGCTGCATCCCTTGGCAAACATGGCTGGGGATCCCTCTTTGTTACTCAGTTGTGGGGGTTAAGAGATATTAATATGTTTTTTTCTAAGGCAGTGAGCTTGCCATTGGCAATGCTTGCTGCTTGGGTGACTTGGAAGTGTTTGTTAAAGGGAACAAAGTGAGAGCACCTGGCTCTCCCCATCCTCTGGCCATTTCCTGGAGGCAATGGCTATTGAAATATTTAAATGTAGGAGCTTAGGATGGCTGCCAGCAGCACCAAGGTACCATGAAACAGGGCAGATGCCTTTTGGGTTGTACTTTGGGCCTTTTAAATTTCTCCCCCCTCCCTTTCCTCGCTGCTGTGATTTGGTCAGAGGCTGGGTAGCTCCCCACACACAGCTGCTGGGAAGAGCATGGGGCTCTGTTAATGTGCCAAGGCAGGAGCACTGCTGCCGAGATATTCCCTGGATAAAGCCCACTCTGTGCTCAGAGCCAGTCTGCTGAGCTTCCCTGTGCATGGGTGAGGCTCTCATTAGCAAAGGAGCAGAAAAAGGGGTGCGGTGGGGAACGCTCGTGCCTTGGGAAGGGGCACCTTGGCTCCAGCAAGGCCTCGCAGGGAGAGCAAGAGGATTAGGGTGGCATTGCAGGGTGGGCTGGGGAGGGATCCCCTCCTTCCTGCTGCTCCCCACGTCCTGACTTCCCCTTGGAGAGATGAGAGCATTTCTGACTGCACGCTGCCTGCCAGCGGTTGGGCTGAGGCTGCCCCGGGTTATCCACACAATGCTGGCTGCCAACTGTATTTGGGATTATGCATCCAAGAATTGTCAGCCTGAGCCGTTCATCATTTTGCTGTGGAGGAAGGCATGTGGATTTCAGCTGTCAGTACAGGGATGCAGCTCCTGTCTGGCCTCTCTGGGGCTGGCCACTGCTGAGGACTGGTCCTGCACTGCCCCAGCCTCCTGCTTCCCTGCACAGCAGATTCTCCAGGCTCGCCTCTTGCCCCTGGATGAGGCTGAGCTGTAGCCTGGCCAGCTCAATGATGCAATGCCATGAAAAGCCTTGACACAGCTTCAAACAGCAAAGGTCTTTTCGGAGCAGCGGGCACCCATTGCTGCCGGGAAGAACACACGTTCTGCACAGCCAGTCTGTGATGCTGGATGACGTTTATGTACATCTTCTAGTCCTTTTTTTTTTTTTTCCCCTTCAGCTGCTTGTGAACTTTAATAAAAATGATGATCTCGGAAACTGTTTGTGTGTTTTTCACAGGAGTCTTAATTCTTAAGTAAGTTGGATTTAGGTCTAATAACAGGGCCGAGGACTAATAACAGGGTTGGCACTCTGTGGGGTGGTTCACAAACAGCCTCCAAAGCAACCAGCCCGGCTGTAATTATTATTGCTTCATTGCTTGGGAAACTGAGGCACAATGTCAAGTGTCTTGTCCAAGGTTAATGGTAGACCTGGGAATAAAGTTCAGGGCTCCTCATGTCCTGAGGACATCATGTGGCTCTTTGTTCCACAGCTGCTCTCACTCGGCTTGTCCGTGCCATGATCTCAGGAGAGCTTGCAAGTCTGCAGTGCTAATAACACCTGCCCAACGCAGACGCAGCCATACTCCTGCAGGGAAAGCCAGTAATTTCTAAGGAAGACAAGAAGAATTCATGCTTCTGTTTTCCTTATTTGCCTTCTCTTGGCTGCTGCAGCTCCCAAGAAAGGGGCCTATTGACAGGAGAGATGGGTTTTCCAGCTGGAGCTCCTGTCTACGCTTCCATGTGCATCTCTCCTTGTCCCAGAGGAGCTTCCAGAGGTGCAGGGAGATCCAACCCTGCTCTGAGAATACTCTGGGAGGGTTTTCCCTCCCTACAAGACCAACAGCTCCAGCTGTGCTCAGGGCTAGAACTGTGGGAGCATTGCTCAGAGCAGCAAATTGGCACCAGGCAAATTTGTATTTGCTTTCTCCTCTTTTAGCAGGGGCTGTTGGGCTTGGGAAGCAAAACTTCCTATGGGTGTTATACCGGGGCTCAAAGGGATTTGGAGCCTGAATTTCTGAGCTGCAAAGGAGACAGGGAACCTGTCCCCTTGCCCACAGGAGTCGGGTGGGCAGCAGCATTAGCTGACGTGAGCTGGGTAGATATGAGTGTAAGGCTCCATAGAGAAAGCTCATTAAAGACCCCTTTGGGAAACCAATTCAGGGTAGGAATTACTGTTTGATGAGCAGGAGAGGGGAGAAAAAAGGAGGGGGGGATGTGAATGAAATTCCCTATAGTTTTGTTGATTCAGGTTTTATGTGGGACTCTGGGACTTTAAATAGCAGCTGGGGAAGCTTTGCAATAGGCTTGCTTTGATATGAGCCATGCAGACACCTGCTTTTTTGTATTTATTCTGGAGCTTGCCTGAGAGACAATTCAAAAGCAATCAGCAGCTGCTGTGACAGGAGCAACCTGTTGCTATGGAATTAAATGTAATGAGAAATACAAAGGTTTCTTGGTTAGCAGCAACAGAATAAGAGAGGAGCAGGAGAGAGGAGTGGATGTAACAGAAAAAAGCTACAGCCAGAGTGGGGCTGGCATTTAAATGGGAGGTACAGGGGTAGAAATGTAAATGTGATTTGTTTTCCTTTTTTAAAAGTGGGGGGGGTTTTTTGCCATCTCAGCAGATCAGGCTCAGCTTTGTCTGGGAGGGAGCACTTGGGAAAGAGACCTGTCTGGTGGTGTTACTGGAGCTGTGTTCCTAGGCTCCCGGGAAACAAGCCCACTCTCTATAGCCAGCCCTTGCTGTGGGGTGTCAAAAGCTCAGACATCTTCCCCATGGAAGTGCCAGAAGCCTAACATGGAGATGCCTGGAGGAGCAGGGGGCTCATCCCACACCTCCCTTGTTTTGCAGGGCCCAATCCCATGGGAGAACAGCAGGATATAGCTCCTTTCCACCCACCCTCTGGCTGGAGCCTGAGCTCTCTCCACCTCAGGTCTCCAGCTCAGTAAGAGGGTGCTTCTCACTCCAAAAAACACTTGGGAGGAGAGGGAAGGGAGATGCTCAAAGGTGGAACCAGGCAGGCATGATCAAACCTCCATTCCCAGGGCCTGAGCAGACTGAACATCCCTGGATGAAAAAGGCTGATACTCCTGTCTTCTTTAAATTAAACTCATAGTTTTAAATATGCATTTCCCCAGCCTGACCCCAGCTGCCCTTGAAATAATACTGCTTTGCAGTGAAGCTCTGCAGGGAATTATCATCTGAGCCCACTCCCTTTGTCATGAGTCAATTAAAAGCAGTGTAGCTGGTGATTTAATAGCTCTGGTGTCTGAGGGAGCCCCACATCCATCCAGAGGCCGACTCTGGCATTTAAACACATAATTGGAGAAGAGGAGCACTTTTTTCCAGCCATCCAACATGCTTGCAAATTCATCCATGTCCATACAGAGCACTAACTCCTCGTGTCCTTTTTCTCCTGCACATTAGTTAATGCTCCAGCATTGCACATTCTCCTTGCAATATAGCCCATGTGTTTTCCTGTTCCCTCATGTACCTTTTCCCTTGGGGTAAACCCAACAGGTTTTAGTCTCTGAAGAGGGTCCAGGCTCACAAAATGCCATGCATGGAAATGCTGCTCCGTGGGCAGTGTTTGAGTTAAGCTTGCAAGAGCAGGAGAAACTTTTGCCCCCAGCTCCCCACAACCAGCTGGGAATTTAAACTGGGCCCAGAGCCTCTTGTTCCAGTGCAGAGCAGGACCCAGTGCCCTCCAGGCACAGGCAGCAGTTGGGGGCCCCAAGGTGGGAGCCAGCAGCAGGGACTCCCAGTGGGAATGAATAGCCAAGGCTGAGCTCATTTATCCTTCCTTCCTCACAATCTCCCTTTTCTTTCCATTTCACCACCTCCTTATTTAACATCCTCGGCTGCTGTGCAGAACCATCACCCTGTTTTGCAGCACTGTGACCTACTTTGCCACGACTTCCTCACTGAAATCGTGAGCTCAGAGCCCACCCAATCCATTCAGCGTTCCTCAGCTGAATAACAAATCCAATTAGGTGGAAGAAGCCTGGCTTTCATGCTGTCAGTGCTTGGACATCTCACTTCCCCCCCCCCCCCAGCACACGCTGCACCACTGAGGGTCGCGGCTCACGCACAAGGGCCCCTCTGTGTTTGTGTGTCCCCCTCCAAATGAAGCTGGGGGAAGGATTCAGGAAGACTGATCCTGCTCACCCAACCTGTCCTTTCATTATGCCTGACAGTCTCTGAGGACTGCAGAGCTCAGGAATCAAGTAATTTGTGGGTTTTCAGTTCTGTCTCTCTTGGGAAGCTCTCCCTTCCCAACTGAGGCTGGGGACAGTCCATGACCAGGCCAGGGTGGCACAACTTGTGCTTGTGGAGAAGCTGCTGGCACTTACAGTCAGGATGTGATTTAATGACTGATAGAAAGACCTGTCTCTCACTCCAGGCATCATACCTATCCCCAGTCCCGTGGGTTTATCCTAAGCAAACATAATTCTGTCCTTCACTGCCTATCACTCTTCACCCCAGCAGGGCTCCTTCTCCCTGCAGCCCCAGCAGGCAGGCAGTCCCCAGGAGGCTAGCTCCACTCCATCCTGAGGGATAGCTGGCTGTTAAAAGGGATGGGTAGAAACCAAACAAGGAGAAAAAAGCCTAAGGGCCACCAGGAAAAGCCCTTTTGCTTACTACCTTCCCTGGCTGGGTGGGATGGATTGCCAGCCCCTTGCCCTGAGGCCAGCCCAGCAGCACTGGGACTCCCTGGCAGGTGCAGGGAGGAGGCTAAACAGCCTTCCCTCCATTTCTCGGTCATGTCTGGAGGAATTACACACGCACAGGAGCTGCTTCCTCATGGCTGCTTCCCGGCACCCAGCGGAGCTGCTGCTGCTTCCCAGCCCCTCAGCCCACGCTGCCGCCCTGCCGGGATCGCGGCTGCTCCCGGCCTTCCCACAGGGCCTTGCTAATGACTCACCGCTCCCACTCGGCTCTAATTAGGCTCCTGTCTAATTAGGCTCACTGGAAAGATGCGGCTGGTGAGAAACAGCCCTTTGGTGAAAGGGAAGGGGAAAGAAAGAGCATCTGGAGACGCTAGAGGGAGAGAGACGCGGGGCTGTGGTAAGAGGTCAGGGAGGATTGGGAATTGCCGGCTGTGCAAGGGATGGGACCACAAAGGGGCTGTAAACAAGTCTCCTCTGAGCTGACATGGAGATGAGTTCCAGAGTGCAGGGAGAGTGGGAGCCAGTCCTGAACCTGCACCCTTGGGCATCCTTGAAACAGAGGCAGGAGAGCAGGCTCTGGAGCAAAGCCTGCTTTGGGGGTGATTCAGGAGGTGTGAAGGCAGCTTTAGGGGAGACACAAGGGGCACCCACTGCCTGCCCATCCCTGTGAGAGCTGGGGGTGCTCATATCAAGTGTCAAATGTGATTTTCCACTTAATTTTTACATGGTTCAACCACCTAAAAATCAAGACATTTGCCATATTGAACATTCCTGAAGCAAATTAACAAGCCCCAGGTGCCTTCAATGGCAAAGGTAAGTCATTACTTTACCATTCACCTTGTATCTGATCACAAGGCATCTCACTCACTCGCTGCACTAATTAGGGTTTTGCATTTCCTTCTCTTAATAAACCCTCCATGAATGAGTGGCCTGTCTGCAAGCCTCAGCCCAGCTTGCACCTGTGTCCTCCCAGACCTCCAGTTTCTCTCCCTGAAGGCAGTGCCAGGACTGAACCTGGCAAGGGCAGGGAAGGGGAAATGCAGATAATGCAAATGTTTAAAGTATCACTAAGCCATATTTCCAAAGAGCTTCTCCTGTGCCTGTCAATGCTCCTTTTAGAGGCCCATCCTATTCTAAGGATCCTGTATGACCCCTTTATGTCAATGTGCCAGTGAAAACCCAACCACATCCAACAAACCCACAGAGATATTTTGCTCTAACTTTGTGTGCTAAGGAAGGGCTGAGCAAGAAAGCTGGGATGCTCAGAAACCCATCACTCTTTCTTGGGACTATCTAAATTAATTGCTCCATGTGATCTGGAGAGAGCATCCATTTCATTGTCTTAGCTGTGCCCTAATGGCTCATAGCATGGAAATTGTAAGCATATAAAATTGTGGAAAGCTGGTTAAGGACAGTCAAATTAATATATGGAGGTGTCCTGGAGCAGTAGGGTCCTTTGCTTCCTCCTCTGCCAAAGGCAATTTGTATTGTGTGCCAAGGCTTCCCTCTGGCCAATGGAAACTGAGGGGTTTGGAGTGCACTGTGCAGGACCAGAGAAGTTCAGGGTGCTTGGTTTTCTCTGCAACCCAGCCTTTCCCTGGCAGGAGCTTGATTCAGAAAGGATTTAATTTTCTCTGTGTGGTTTGTCATCAATAAATGTGCTGTCCCATCTCCCGTGACCAATGCCTGTTGTATCGCAGCAGCATCTCCTGTTTCCAGCAGCTGCAGCAGCTGGTGATGTTTTACTCCAGCCATACAAAGGCTGGGGTGCCCCAAGGGGTGCTTTTGTCAGGCATCCAGGTTGCAGAGCCAAGAGGGGCCACAGGAAAATGTGCTTTTTAAAAGCCATACCCAAGAGCCGACAGTTTGGGCGAAGGCTTTTATTCAACTTCAGTAAATAGGTGAGCTGGGACGCCCGGGAATGCAAATAAAACCAGGACTACTGATCAGCCGTCGAGATAAACGAGCCCTTTCATCTCCTGACTCATACCCAGGGGCTGCCTGTCTCGGAGCAAGTGCTTCGTGACAGGGTGTGGGCTCAGGTACACTGACGTGACTTTTGGCTTTCAGAACAGCACATGCAGCTCAGCTGAGGAGGGGAAAAATCCCAGGCAGGGAGTGCACTGCTGCCTAACGGGGCTGGCATTGCCTGATGCCTGCTGAGGAACAACACAACACCCCCAGCAGCCCAAAGCTTTGATCAATACTTGATTCTTGGGGCTGTCTTGTGCCAGGTCAGGAGCTGGACTTGATGCTCTTTGTGGGCCCCTTCCAACTCAGGATATTTTGAGTCTATGAATACATACCTGATTCTCTTCAAGCAATCCTTTTTCCTTCCCAATTGTACCTCTGAAGACAAGTGAAATAACAAATGGATATGAAGCAATTCCTCTGCCTCAAAATCAATACATAGGGGGTGGAGGTCTCCTGCTTCTCCTGCCTGGGGAGAGGATGCTGGAGTCCTGTGCAGGACTGGCAGTACAGTGATCACTTCTATGATCCAGCAGAAAATGATTGTGGGGAAACTCCAGCCATTGTGGTCCTCTGTGACTTCTCACTGTCATGGCTCGGTACTTCTGGCACCCTCTCCTGCCTGGACTGATGCCTGCAGGCACTGGGAACACCATGTACCTTATCATGAAATCACAGAGTAGTTTGGGTTGGAAGGGACCTTAAAGATCCTTTTTCCACCACCCCTGCCACAGGCAGGGAATTTTCCACTAGACCAGGTGGCTCCAAGCCGTGTCTGACCTGGCCTTGAACACTTCCAGGGATGGGGCACCCACAGCTTCTCTGGGCAACCTGTTCCTCACAAGGAAGACTTTTCTTCCTTTTATCACTTCCCCAGGGGAGACCTGGATGCTGGGTACAGCATTTCTGATGGGTCTCTTCTTGCAGGAGACACCTAAGGCACACAGCATCGTGTACTCTGTCCTGTGATGAGATGAAGCAACTCTGGTGCTCTAAGCCAAAAGAACCCAAACCCTCTGGGATTTGTCAAAGACACCCAGGGGCTCATCAGCCATCAGCCAGCACATGAAGCCCCCAGACACCCATTATTCTTATCATGGGGCTGAAGAGGCAGAGAACAGCTGTGACACTTCCCCTTCTTGTTCGAGGATGAAAAGCCCTGTGTGTGTGGGGGGGAGAAAAACCCAAAGAATATTGCACAGCCATCTGGCCTTCAGTAAAGCACAACTCTTGTAAGAGGAGGAAAAGAAGTTGAAGAGTCCAGTGAGTTTAAACTGGAATGGAGGTGACAAAGGCAATGCAAACATTTGATTACAGGTTGGGGTTAGGGCTCTTCATTCAACCTTGGTGCAAAAAAGTCAGCAGAAATACCAAGGGTGTGGGAATAAATCAGGCACAAAACTCAGACTTAAAATCAAATTTATTTAGAGGAAGAATGACTTTACAAGAGGTTGATACTGATAACTAAAAAGGAAGATAAATAAAAGCTTGTTACAAAACCTAATGGTTTCTGACAAGTTACAGAAAAACTGAAGAATTTTACAGTCAGTAACCTGCTCACTTTTTACATAATTACAAATTAACATACAGCAATTAGGTTTTACCCTCTTCTTTAAAAATATTTTTTTCCCAACTTTTTTTTCTTTTTGGGTTCAACATGAAAATGCAAAACTTTTTTTTTTTTTACTTTTTTTTTTTTTTTAATAAGAAACAAACCAAAAACAGAGGTATATCAGGTTATTATAATACACCTCAATGTTCTGGGAATTACTCAAGTGCATTCCATATTAGTACAGAACAAACACCAGGCTAAACTTTAACCATAGGCAAACTGAACTGGACATAGATTTTTCTTCCTTTTTTTTTTTTGAGTCAGTGTTTAATATTGATAAAGAAAATAGTATTATTATTTTAGAGCATGGAAAGGATGGATACCTATAGACAGCTTAAATACATACAAAGCTCATAGCTGTATGCAAAGCAGTGAATGTTATCCTGTTCCCCCCTTCCCCCAAGCAATGGAAGCTGAATTATGTTTGGGCAAGGCATCAATGTCAGTGAAATGCATGTGGAAGGAAAGGACAGAGCCCTGGAAACACAGGTGGGAAGGGAGCTGGCATTACAATTCTCATCACTGAAGAGCACAAGGTATAGGAGATTTGGCCAGTTCAGCTCACCTATATTTAAAAATTAGCTGTATCACCAATGAAGAATCATGGATTGCTGCCCCTTCTGACAAATGAAGCGAGAGTTCTGAGCAGCAGGGGAGATTTTTATTTAAAAGGGTGCTCTAAATCATGATAAATTCCCAAACCTGGCCAGCAGGCAGAATAATTTCCAGAGTTCTGGTTAACAAGGAATGTTTTGTGGGATTTTAGCAGATATTCTCCTGTGTCCCCTGCCCAGTCCTCCCTTGCTCCATGCCATAGATATTCTAGACAGCTTCCTTGGGATTTGGCACCTGAAGAACTTCTTCTGACTAGATGGCATGTGGAAGGACTGGAATTGGGTGTTTCAGCAGCAGCTGTGAGATATCCTAGTGACTCAAGGAAGGTGCAAAGGTGATCGGACTCTCTGGATGCAAATCCACACAAGCTGATGGCATTGCTGTGCTGCCCAGCACTGTCACACCTCCAGAGGGAAGAGTCCACCCTCAGTGGGGATGAGAGCTCCTGTCCTAGGGAGAGCACCTGGGAGGTGTCCCAGTGGCCTGACAGTAAACACTTTGGTGCATGGAAAGGGCCTCACTTATTTGGATGCATTCCCTTCACATCTCCTTCACTCTGAGTTTTTCCAAGGAAAAGGACATGGAGGGAAAACCACTGTCAGGGCTGCTTCCCTACCTGCTGTGAGAAAGGTGATGGTAAAGCTGACATGGGCTCTCCTGGGGGATACACCTGAGCCAACAGAAGCCAGTTCTCTTGTCCTGCCACTTAACCTATCTGCAGTGGGACTGGTGTCAGATTTGCACTCACTTTGGTCTAAAAGTAATACAAAAAGCTTGGCCCTCCCTCCCCTCTCAGGGAAAAGCCAAACCAAACCAGGAACACGCCTACTTGAAGCTCTGATTTTGCTGGGGATACAGAGGGGGAAGCAATGGCAAAACTGATTGTCTCCAAATAACCATAATTAAAAGGGGCAAGACCAGTTCCCTGTAAAGTACTTTATGGCATCAAACTGACATCAAGGTACGTGTTGAGATGATCACTTCATTTAAAAGAATCTAAGCCAACCCCACACAACTCCATTGAGTCTCCCACCCTCTGCTACAGCTGCTCTCTGCTGCTGGATATTCTGGCACCTCCAGCTAATACTGACCACTTCTCTACTTGTCTGAGCCCACACTCTCACTTTCCCTGGACACTGAAACCCCTGCTGTTGGGCAGTGGCAAAGACCAGGCCAAGAAAAGCCCAAGAAAAGCAAATCTGATTTCTGCCCTCCATGAAACACCAGCACAAACAGCTCCAAGAGCTCTCGCAGGATCCTCTTCTCCCTCCAACAACATGGGCTCCAAACAGATGTTTTTGAACTTACTCTGAGTTCCAGGAGCCCAATGCAAAACAGGGTGGTTTGGGTGCTCCAAATGGGATCAAGGGACTGGCTCTGGGAACTAGCAAGAGCCTGGGCTGAAGAAATAACACGCTTTCAACAACTGCAGGATGGATGCCAGGCATGGAACTGGAACAAATGCAATTTTAAGGCCAGGAAGAGGAAAGGTTTTGGTGCTGTAAAGCTGGGACCATACTCTAGCAGACATGCTAGACAACCTTCAGGGATCAGAGCAGAAATCTGACTCCAGAAACCTATGCCAAGCCTTTCCAAAGAAAACCTGAAACGGGAAAAATAAAAGGCTTAAGAGATAAAAACAAGCCCTTACCTTCCTGAAGGTAAAAGAAGGAGGAAACAGTGTGGGAGGAAGGCTTCATTCCAAAAAAGTGAATCATACAGTACTAGACATCCTCCAGGGACAAAGGTCTATCCACCAGAATTTAAGACACAAACAGCTTTGATACACAGGGTTTCTGGTCAGTGTATTTCTGACTCACACCTGTGGTTTCTGTCAAGGAACCACAGGAACCTTGGGACATCACATTCAGCGCCTGAAGTCCAATATTATTTGCACTTCAGGCACTGAATGCTCTTTTTGACTTGAACAGGTCAGGAGAGATGGTGAAGCCAGGCAGACTCAATGCTGCTGCCCTGGGTCACACATCTGCCTTCTGGTGCCCTTCTTAGAACCACAGGACATTGCTGTGTTGTGAATTTAGCCTGTGCTGGGACTGGGGAAAAGACAGTGGGATAAACTGAAAAGTTCATAGTGGCAAAGGTTGTTCCAGACTGAGGGGAACTCAGACGTACCAGTGCCCTGATCTCTGTTCACACAACAGTAAATGAGCCACGCACTACTTTGGTTTCCAAAAATTTCAGCTTGGCACATTCGTGTTTGCAGAGGTATAAACAGCAGGGCAGAAGTTACTTTCTGAAGCTGGTGGTTTTCTTATGAAAAAGGTAACAGCACACGACCAGCACACGGCTCCTTCAGCTCCCCTCACGTTCAGGTGAACAACCAGCCTCTCACATCACTGCAAGGTACTCCATGATTTGCTTTTTCCTTTGCCTCCAAAAGGAATGAGAAAACCTAACCAAAATGTTCAAACAAGGAAACTAATTGACAGGAGGATCCTTGTCTGAAGTAACTCTGTCTTTTTCCAGACTTTTTTTGGCCTGAGGATGCTCTGCCTTGAAGAAAGCTCTTAGCTGAAATTGTGTGACTTCAGGCATGGAATGAGCTGAAAAGCAGCACTGCCCAACCTCATGGTTTGTAGGAAATAGGGAGATGAGAACATTTGGTTTACCAATCTTTTGGTAAGAAAATGAAACAAATAAACAAACAAACAAAAAAAGGGGGCAGGGAAAAGAAAAAACACCTCAAACCATTCCCCAAACAAAAGCAAAAAGAAATAACAAAATAAAACCAAGTAAACTTTTTTTTAAAAAAAAACTCTTTCAGATAAAATGAAAGATAAATATTTTTGCAAGCCCTGCTTGCAATTAAGAACAAGCACCAAATAATATTAAAAAAAACCAAAATAAAAATAAATCTCAACCCTTTTTCCTTTCCTTTTTTTTTTCTCTTTTTCTTTTGAGTCTTAATAATGTAGAGAGCTTCCAAAGCAAGCAGGGTTCCTGCAACCAAGACAGCCCAGCCCAAGCATCCACCTCACCATCATTGCTGCTGATACACATCAGCCCTAACTCTGAAAACTGCTGTGGGTCACCAGCTTGTGACAAGCCTGAGAGCAAACTGAAATCAAACAATAGTGCAAGAAGAGAAATTATTTGCTATTTCAAAGAAAAAAACTGGTAGGAAAGGAAATGCACCTGACAGCTTCAAACTCTTGAACAAAACCTTGACCTATTTTGAAGCTGCTAACCATTTACAAATCCACTCAGGTAATTCTCCTGAGAGGGTTTGGAAGAAAGATGATTTTTGAGAAAAGTGCATCTCGTTGCATTTCTCCTTCCCCACTGAACACATCCCTGTATTCCACAACTGTACAGACACCCCACAGCTGGCACAGCAAGAGCTGCCCTCAGACCCTCCTGTTCTGCATGGACACTTCTCCTCAGAGGCCATGGGGACACACCACGCTGGACTCCAGACCTGTCACACAGGGGATTTGTCCATCAGAACCTTTTTCTCCCCAAAAATGGTTCCTAAGTGCCCAGTATTGCACAGCCACAGGGATGGGAGCCACCTCCTTGGAGCCCTCCCCGCTGCCCTGCAATGTCTCACTGACCTGCTCGGACACTGCTGCTCTCACTCTGCCTCTGAAACGAGCAGGGCAAGTGAGAAAATCCACAGAAACAGAAGTCCCATTGTAGCACAGAAAGCAGGCTAAGAAAAATACAAAGAACAGAACAAAGATCCCTAAAAGCAGATTTTTAGCCACCCCTCCACTAAGTCATTAGGCTTGTATGGGGATGTCAAATGCAACTGGAGAGCTCTATTCCAGAAAAAATTTACTTTGGGGACAGGAGGGAATCAGCTGGAGCTCAAAGAGATTGTGTAAAAATAGTTGCTTACAGTTGTTCCCATTTGAACACTGTCTGTTCTGGCTCTCTGAGATTGCCTTACCAGCCTACCAAAATTCTCTTCACCATTTAAAATATACCCAATAATGTTCTGCTTGACTCTGGATACAGTTTAACTTTTGAATCCTCTGCCCCACGGAAATAGTTCAGAATGATTTTGAAATTTATTTTTTATCCTCTGAGTTGTTGCTTCTGAAAGCTGTTACTGCTTCCTGGTGTAAGGTACCCTTCTGAAACCAAACAGCCCCTATCCCATGAGCACAAATGGGGTGTGCAGGTCACTGGATTATAGCTGAAGCAGTAAGGGCAAGATATTTAATATCTACACACTCCCTGAAAGTCATCAGGTATCATCAATCCTCATGGGTGGACCTTGGCTGCAGGGACTGTAAGCATATCCCAGTGGATACATAGATACATATATGTATATATACAGTATATCTATATATGCCAGTGTGTAAGCACCATCTGTAGAGTCCTAATCTTTTGGTAAATGCTTGGTTTTGGTTCTTTTCCCCAGAAAAGGGGAATTAGAAGTCACAGACCCCTTAAGGCTATGTTCTCTCATTCTTTAGCAGTAAGAAGAGACAGACAACATCTACCTCAATCTGTTTGACCCCAGGTTTGCACAGGGAGATGGTCCTGTCTGCCATGCAGGCACAGCCTCTGCAGGGAGAATTCACCCAAAATCACAGGAGAGAGGCTCTTATCCACCACCTAGCAGACTTCAGAACATGTTTTATTTAAAACCTCCAGATGCTCATCCAGCGCAGGCACCAACCGCGTGCTGCATCACAGGCAGGGAGATGTCCACGGTGCCAATGCCACGAGTGACCACTGGAACAGTCCATGCTCAGCAGAAGATCTCCTCACCCTCTGGAGGTGCTTCTGATGAGTGGGAATCTGCAGCACCAAAAAACATCAGGTGGGAGTCACTATTATGGGAGCATAGGAACACAGCAGGCAGAGCAGGGCTCTGTGTGCACAGAAACCCCGCTGTCTGCCAAATCCACCAGGCTCCTAAAAAGATGTTCAGTTCCCTGATGAGCTACCATGAAATGACACCTTGTAATGGGTGAGATTTCCTGTGCACAAGCTGGAAAACATCAGTGAGCTACAGCATGAATGAAACCGGTCATCCGAGGGCATGTGATCAAATTTCATGTGGGTCAGAGGTTTGAGGTGCAGCTCTGAGTCCTAAGGGGATGTAAAACTACCAGACAAAAAAAACCCTGCATGTTTTTGTTTCAGATCAAGAGACAAAACAGACCAGCTTAAGGGGAAGGGAGAGGCCACCAGAAGGCTTGTGGGTATCACTTCCAAACTGCCACAGAGCTAAAGCAGACATCAATGCCTCAGGAGCTGCAACAGCCAGGAACATTCCAGCAGCAGCTTCTGAAAGCACTGACACTGAAGCAGAACATTTTCCTCCTTGAAGCAGAGAATCCAGCCCATGGAGGCTGCTCACGATGGGATGGGGAAGGGAAGAAACAATGAGAAGAATGTGTGTCCCTCTGACAACCCCAGAGGCAGCAGAACAGGCAGAAAAGCCCACAGAAGATCACTTCAAGCTGGGAACTCCACTCAGCCCAGCTGATCTTCCCCATCCCTGTGTCACCATCCTCATTTAAAGCCAGATTTTGTGGCTTCCACAAGTTTGCCAGCTGAAGGAAAACAGCCAGCTTACCAACCCTGAAAAAACACTTGTGAGCTCCCCTGACACTCACCAGACTGCTGGGAGTGATGTCCCCTGCCCTTTTTCTTCTTTTCCTTCTTCTCCTTTGGTTTGGCTAAACTGAAGAGGCGAGTAGGCATCTGGGTCTGTTCCTCAGCTGCCTTGTTAGTCTGGTTTGTTGTGCTAAGCAAATGGAAAGTGCTTTTCTCTTTGTGTGTCCTTGAAAGACTATTCCTTTTGGGGGAGACAGACAGTTCTGCGTCAAAGTGCCCTTCTTTAGGAATGGAAGGGCTCTTCTGCATGGAGGATTCATCAGTGCTGGACTGGGAGGAGACTCTTGCAAGTTTCTCATGTAGATTTGAAACCTAGAAAGGAAAAGGGTTTCATGAAAGAGGCTAGGAGAGAACATGGATAGAAAAGGTGTGTCCCAGACCACTCACAAAAGGTTGTTCTTGTCAACATCCAGCCCATTCACCAGGTAAAACATTGTCCCCATCCAGGCAAAGCAAAGAGAGAAAAGCCCTCTCTGTTCAAGATGAAAAAAATGAGGTACACAAAGAGTAACGCTCCACTGTCTTTTGCTCCTACATGTACTCTGCTATGTATCAACAAGCCAAGGGCAAATATTCTCTAAGATCTCAATAGCAAGACTCACCCTGCATCGTTTGCACACACAGATGGTGGCAGGAGGCCAAGGAGCAGCGTGCCTCTCTGGGAAGGGAACGCCAGCACACAGCACGGGAGCACCATGTGTCAAAGGAAGCCTTCCCAAGCAAGAGATGAAAGCAAAAGCACTTTTCCTGATTTTTTTTTTCCTAACGGCTGTCTCAGGATGTAATTGAGCTTGAACATTCAAAGAGAAGATCAAAACAAGCCCAACAAAGCTCAACTGAACCCTCTTTTAATAGCTCTGCAATGTCAGTCAGATACCTGCCTTCAGAAGGTGCTTCCTTTTCCTAAATCCCTTAGGCCTTGCAGGCATTTTACCTCTCAGCCTCTCCCACAGCATCCATGCCCCTTGTCTACTTGGAGCTGGAACAGCTTCACTGGCTGCTTGGAAAACTTCTGGCTTGATCAGGAGCCAGGTGGGAGGGAGCAGGGCCTCCTCTGGTGATCAGCTTTTCAGAGCTCACTGCTCAGCTGCACAATTAGGCTGTTCAGGCACCCAAAATCATTCCCATTCTGCAATCCAACTAAAGTTATAAACTAACTCTGCTACAGCTCTAAGCAAACTACAGTCAGAATTAGTGAGCTACAAACAAACAAATGATTAACAGGCTTAAGGATTAAATTCAGTCCATGTTTTGCCAATGGTACTTGCTCTCCTCAGTCAGACTGCTGCACAGTTGTAAAGAAATAAACCTTAGCTTGCTGAAAAATGCCCAAAGCAGGATCTGTGGGGGGTTTTTCTTTGTGGCTGTGAGCAGAAAAACACCAGAAGCCTCTTCCAGCAGAGCTGGGGACCTCTGCTCGCTGAGACACAACTGGACTGCAGGTGCTCGGTCTTTTCAGGACAGGGGCAATGCCATCTCTTTGCTGGATACTGAAAATGCTTTTGGAGATGGATGTCAGCATATGAACAGCCTTGCCCTGCAGTTATTAGCCTCTCGAGTGGTTTTTGTGACAGCTGGAAGCTGCAGGTTACCCACAACACTCAGGCTATTTCTGAGAAGGACGTTTCCTCTGCCTGACTGCTCCCCAGAGCTCAGCCCTCATGGGGTGAAGGCCAACATCAGGCAGTGATAACCTCCTGGGACTGCCTGGGGCATCTCCCCTGGGAGCCTACCACCTCCTTCTGCCATCCCAACACACAGCCAGGGATGTGGGCAGAGCTCAGGCTGCCCAGCGCTGGCCAGACACCCCCAAAACACCACAAAGCACCAACACTGGCAGTGCCTCAGCAGCTCCAGAGGTGCAAAAAGTGCAGCACTGCACATCATAGGCAAAGGAAGAGCCAGTTTCCAGGTCCCAGATGTCTCAGGCTGGGCTGGCACCAGCTGTGTGCCCTAGGAGGAACATGCAGCTCACCCAGGAGCTGGCTGGGAGCTCCCTGCAGACTTCCCTGTGAGCCTGGCCATTGGCATCACTTACCTGGTTGTGGTCAGGCTCCTGCCGCATTTGAGCAAATCGCTCCACGTCCTGCTTGAGCTGCACCTTCTCCCTCTCTAGCTGCTTCCTCGCCGTGCGCAGCCTCTCCAGGTCGAGCTGGTAGGCTGCTTTCTTCACCTGCAGCTCATCCCGCTCGCGCTCCAGCTCCTGCTTCAGCCTCTGCACCTGCTCCTCACACTGGGCCAGCTCAGCCTCGTGCTCTGCCATCTCCTTCTCCCGGACTTCCCACTCCTTCTCCTTCCTCCGCCGCTCCTCCTGGTGCTGTGTCTGCTGCTTCTTCAGGTTGGCCAGCTCCTGGCGCTGCTTCTCCAGGTTGCGCTGCTTCTCCTGCTCCAGCAGCGAGGTGGGCCGGAAGAAGCTCCGGCTCAGAGCCCTCTCGCTCATGGCCAGCTTCTGGTCCTCGATGTAGGTGTCCTGCTGCAGCACCACACCCTGGGAGAGGAGACAGAAATCACTGCAGCATCCTCTCTGAAAACCTCAGGGTGCTGTACTGAACCCTTTATTCTCCCACCAAACCTGCAGCCCAGCCTGGCTGGGTTACCAGAGCATGCTGGCAAAGCATCTCCCTTGCAGCTTCCCAAATTCAGGCCAGCATTGGTTCCCTTAGGCAGCAGCTCATTCCCACAGCCATGGGGTGTCCAGCCATGCAGGGATTGACACGAGAAGGGGAAACAAGGGGCAAAGCACGACTGGCAGCCCAGGCAAGCAGCGTGTGGGGGCAGGATGAAGGGCTAAGCCTACCTGCAAAGCACTGAGCAGCTTATGGAGGCTGGTAATGGTTTGGAGGACCTGCTGCAAGAAAACAGAAGCGCTACTGTTAGATCTCACTGGGTGCTGGGTATGTGGACAGCAGCCTCTCTTGCTCTGTGTCCCACCAGTGGGTCTGACAGGCTGCACAGCCATCCCTCTGCACGCTGCTTTTCCTCACTCTTCCCTTGCAATGACTGCACCAATACATCCCTTTGACATCTCCCAGAAATGCCTGGCATCACCTTCCTCCTGTCCCTAGCTGTCAGTGCAGCAGGGGAAGGAACATCTGCAGAGGCACCTCAAAGCACAGAGCTCATGGGGAGTCCTGGGTTGCCTCTGCAAACCATTTCCCACAGCATCAGCTTGTTCATGAACAAGCAGAGTAACTGAGAAGAAGCCCAGAAGTTCACTTAAAATTTTCAGGAAAAAAATTTCAAGGGGCAAAAAAAAAGTAATCTTTAAATAGATGTGGATCTTCCCCCCTTCTCCCCCAGCTGACCTATACAAGGTCCACTGCCACCAGGCAGAAAAGCTGCACTACAGCAGGCACACAAGTACAGCAGGTGGATTCTTGGAGGCTTTCTGAAAATACAGAAATGCAAACACCTCATGCATCAATTCAGAGCAAGCTACTTTGGAGTGATGCCTTATCCCTAAATTTAGCCTAGCTAAAAATTTCTCTGAATCTCTCATATCCTACAATTAATTTTAAGAAGAGAAAAATGCACTTCAGTATTTGCAGTAGTGGAGTGATAGCCAGTAGTAAGAGAACTGCTTCTCATTTTGTCATTAATGCTAATTGGGAGTTATGAATGTGTATCAAAGGGAGAATGGAAATCTAATTGCCCCAATTCACCACACCTACAACATAAAATTAAACTCTCTCTGTCTGCAGACACACAATAAATACAGCCCTGTGCATCCTGGTGGTAATTAACCCTTGCTGCTAATAATCAGCACATATCATCTTGCTGGCAAGCAGATGACAATCAGTGAGCTCCCTGTCTAAACATCCAAGGTTAAACAAATAAATGCCACAGTGGGATCAGCTTAATGTATTTAAAAGTCTAGATGTGCTTCAGCAAAATTAAATGTGTTTTCCTCTACATTATCACCTATTGAGACAAATTCTCTAGCCACTTAAATGAAGGGAACAGCTGAGCAATAGAATCAATTCTTACCTCGTTATTCCTTTTCAGCATGAACATCAAATTAGCATTTCCACCCTATGACGAGATCACAAATTTACTATGAGGACAATGAAAAATCACAGCAAATGTCTTCTGAATCTGAACTAATGAAACATCCATTAAACACTCCCCTCCACCTTCCATTTTGGGAGAATTCATGCATGTTTTTAGGCCACTTAGAATCATATACAATAAAATGTTAATTAGGTATCATTTTGCAGTTACGTGATGGATTGATCCCCAGAAAGAAAAGGTGCAAGGTTGTAGATGACCTTATCATTTCAATAACAATGCACAATTAAACACATGCTTTGGCTGACCTGCAGACAGATGGTAGCTAACCTGTGCCACTAAGGAGTACAACCGATTTGCAGTGGTTTTCAGCAAGGTGGTTTGGGGTGCATATTTCACATCTTATTTTATTTTTAACTTATTAGGATGTACCTAATTGTCAGAAATTTTCAGGCATTTTTCAAGGCTAGAGCTGTCACTCCTGGAATCTGAATTCAGTGGTAGCAGACACACAAACCAAGCTGTACCTTCTTTAAAATGCTGTCTGACTCTGTTCTCCGAAGGTCCTGAGCATCATCGCCTTCATCTTTTGCTCCACCTAAAGGAAGAAGCCAGCACTGACCTCAGTTCTTCAACATTGTAAGGCAGAGGTGAACTTGCTAAAGTCTGAGAAACGTAATACAGGAAACTCACATGTTCCACAAAAGCAGACACAAAGCTCTTGACACCTTAACTAAATGAATTTGAGCCCTAAATATACAGACCACGTCAGCACTACCAGAAAAAGTGGATGTGAATTTAGATTAGGATTGACTTTGGTTTCAGAGAATGTGCTGATAAATTCGGCACACTGCTATTAACTGCTGCTCTGTCTAGCCCCTGCACTGCTCTCTACTACCACAGAATACTTGCTGAGAAGACATGAGGCAGCACAAGATCAGATGGAGGACGATAACAGACTCATATCAGGGTGTATTATTGCAGGTATGGTTTCAATGCCTCTCTTGTGCAAGTTAATTTACATCTGGGTCAGATACTGCTGTGCAACACCCTGTGTAATTCTATGCTAACAATTTATCACTAACCTTAGCTATCAGATACCTGGATCTTCAAAGGGACACTGGGCTTCTCTTTCTAACTTCCCTCTGGATGGCTCATATCAGTGCTCCTGAGCAGTACTGAACTGACCTGTGGGGACAGGAGGGCACTGACCCTTCCCCTGTGCTGCCCTTCTGCTCAGAAGGAGTCACATAGACCTTCCATCCTCCAGCTCTTGCCAAGACTCTTGTCCTCCCCTTGCCAGCTGAGATGCAGCCCCTGGGGAAAATCCACACCTGCAGTGGCAACCTTCCTTCTGCCACTCTTAGAGATAAATAACTTTACATAAATCTGAATCTGCAGCAGCATGAAGGACACCACACCTGGTGCAAAGGCCCTCTCCTCCCCCCATCCCCAGGCTGGCTCTGCTATTAGAGGCTGACCCCTCAAGTCCTCCTAACAGACCTGCTCTCCTGCGCCACGTCCTGGGACCTTCTACCTCTCTGCAGGAGGAAACTCCTCCCTTCTGCTTTGCTGGAGGGGAGAACGAAGGGGAGTCAGGTTATAAGTCTTGCCTGAGGTTTCACAGGTTGTGAACAGAAGAACTGGAGATGAATGCCAGGTTTCATACCTCCTGGGCAGAACAAATAGGCCCTGCATTCTTTTCCCAACATTTCCCAAGACCCTACAACTAGTGAATTAGAATCAGAGGGTATTTCTACAGAAAACTTGGATCTGGGCAACAGCCAGAGGTTGCCCCATTCATCATTGCAACAGAGAGAGGCACCACCCTCAACAAACCCCTCCAGTGTGAGTATATTTGTCATCCTGATGACAAGGCCTGTGGAGGGCTTTGCAGCTCTCCAACAGAGCTGGGAAAACCTCTACATAGTTCTCATGTCTGACTGTCTGGAGCTAACACTGCTCCTTTAATGCAGGAGGTCAGACGAGGTCCAACGATCCCAGTGCTGAGACAGACACTAGCACAGCAAAACTGGTTGTATTGGGAGTGTGAGTGAGACCACAGAGAAAGGAATTTGAGGACAGGGAAGTTTCTGATGACTAGAGCAAAGAAAGAGGGCATTGGGAAGCAGCCAACTATGCAGCTGAAATAAGTAGTCACGCATTTCTTTGGGAGAGACTTAATTGGAGGAATAACACATGCAGATGTAGGTGGAACACAAATGCATAGAGAGCAGAGATGGGAGAAAGTGTTTGATTCAGCAATATCCACATCCATTTGTAAATGCAACAGCATCAGGCTCCTGCTGGGAAGAAAAGTGAAGAACAAAGAACAGACCTGTAGATATTACAAAAATAAAATGAGGAAACTAATTTATTGAGAAGCCAAATGCTTTCATGTAGCATATAAGTAAAATAGCAAGTATAGCTTATAGAGAGCACAGAAAGGAGTGAAGAGTTCAGATGTTTAACCCTCATGTAGCCACAGGTTCTCAGCTACCATCAATCCACCTGTACACAGGCTTTTTTCCTAATCTGTGGTTTAATTTATCACCTATTGCTGGAGAGGAGTTATGAAACCCAAACCACCAGCTGAAGTCCTTCTGAAGCAAGAGGATACGATGATGTGTATTATTAACAAATTCTGATGCGTACACACAGAACTACTCACCCTTGGAGGCATTCATCTGATGACTGTCAAATCCTCCAAAAGTTTCTGCCCTTCTAGGGAGTGAGATGGGGCCAACTCCTCCCTCCTGATCCATGGCAGTGCTGCTGACCTGCTGTCCAAGGGCAGTGCCCAGGCTCCTGTTCACCAGGTCTTGCAGCAGTTCAACTGTCAAATAGGAGCAATGTCTCTGTTAAAGCCCACCTCAGGTTTCTGAGCTATTTCCATCCCTGCCTGAACTCGGGTCAGGAATTCTTTGCTGTACAAAGAATCTAGGTTTCTGCGACAATAATATGAACAGTACACATTGCCCCTGTAAAAACTCTCGCTGTCTGGCCAGTAACTCCCAACTCTTGGAGCTCTGTACAAGCTTACACCTCCCTCTCTTCCTCCAGGCAACCCCGATGTGCTCTGACAATAGCATTTAGTAATTTTAGCCTCTCCTAAGATCATACTGGAAAGCAGTCTGAGTTTCCACCTACCCTTGCCTTAGTCAACAGAACTGCTTGTCCCTTGCAGCCACCAAAAGTGCCTGCTGGAGCCCAAGCCCCACCCTCACATCTTGCTGAGACTGAAGCACAGCAAAAGCCTGAATGGTCCAAATTTTGGCCAAGGATAAATCCCATGCTGCTCCTGATCCCAAAGCAGATTTAATGCATGGTTTTCTTTGTACTGATTTTTCTGTTCTCTTTCAACAACCCCCAATCTGTGCTTCCTTTCCTGATCCTCATGACCTGTCCCTGAGACAACACCATGAGGAGTAATTTCTCCTTATCTTGTTATTCTGACAAAGAGAAGATGTCCCTTGCAAAATTGGTGCTTGAGAACTGATGGTAACCAATTATAGTTGGTTACTACAATTTACAGGTCACATTACTGGCTCACCTTCATTTATTGCTGTTTTCATGATTGCCTCTCCTTTTGGAGCCTCTTCAGTGTTGGCTCTGAAGAGCAGCCTGGAGCCTGGCATCTCCTCCTGCACAGAACTGTCTGCCATGTCCTGGAAGATCTTCGTCTTCTCCTCCAGCAAGAGCAGGATCTGTTTATCCTTCTGCTGAAGTTGTTCTGTGGGAGTGAACAGAAAACAGGGATGAAGACAGAAAGTAAAAGCTTTGGCAAGGGAACCATGAGTGATTCCTGAGATAATGGCCCCATCTAGTGGAGCCTGACAATATGTGCTGGGTTTGGCAGCACGACAGTGCCCTGGGCAATCTGGCACAGCAGCGACACCCAGCAGGGCTTGGAAAATAAATAATGCAAGGAAGGCGAGCTGCAAACCAGGACTGCGTTATTTGCTGGATGCAGGATTGAAAAAACAGTTCCATCACAAAAACTCCCGTACATTTTTCCACAACCGCTCCCCAGCTCTGTTCCAGGCAGATTTTACCTTTCAGTCCTCTCACTTTTGCATCAGACAGTTTCTTTTCAAACTCAGACTCACAAGGGACTCCTTCATCTTCATCTCTATCCCTGGACAGGAGACATGGCTCAATTACTACAGGAACACACCCAGTGCACGCCCTGCCTCACAAAGACAGCTGGGTATCTTACATGGTGTTCATTGTGTCCTGAATGATCTGTATCCAGCCATTGCGCTCTTCTTTGGAGCTGGCATGGACTTCCACCATTTCGGGATCTTTTCCACCCATGCTGATCAGGAACAAACCCTTCTCTTCATGAGCCACTTCTCGTACGATCAACTTCTTCAGAGAGATCACAGTGGATTTCTGGTCCTTCAGATGGAAAGAAATGGGTGAGGAGGGTGACCAGTGCTAGCTACCAGATTCAAACCAGCATTGAAATGGTCCCAATAAACCATAGTGCTACATCTCTCAGGCTGTAAACATTTTCTGGACATACTGGCTAATTAAAAAACCAAATAATTTCAATGGGGTCAAACAACAGGGAAGGGTTTGCTTTCTTCCAGCAGTTCTGTAGGAAAAGCAATTTTACCTCACTCCATTTCAAGGAAGAATTAATTTCAAATTGACTTTGTGGTTTTGTAAACTGTACCACATTTTGCTCTAATCTTATTTCCTACTGCCCACACTCTCCCTGTCTAATATCACAGCTCCTTACACTTGGTGCAGCTTGCTAGCCTGCTTCACACACAGTATTGTCACCATGTCTCTCCAGGATAGAGTAACGCCTTGTTTTCAAATCCCACAAAACCTCAGCTGTTCTCAGACACTCACAGCTGACTGCTATGTGAGAACTCATGTGTGAGATGATGTTCACTCTTTGCTATGGTCTCTGTGTCATCAACCTGCTGGGTTACAACTTCCCCAGGCTGCTGTGTCATCTACACACGAGTCAGCCCCGTTGTGCATTGTACCACATGCTACAGCTGGGGTGATCTGGTTCACTAGCAGGACTTGTATGCAAATCAGCTTCCTCTGTATAGGGCACTGAGGATTGGTGGAACTGGAATAACAAATTATCAGCTTCCAAAATGCTCAAAGAATGGAAAAGTCACAAGGTTTAGCCAGTCTAGACCATGCCTGGAAGGTACAGCCCAGCAGACTCCATTAGGCACCAGGTTTTCTTTAGCAGGTCAGCGTGCCCAGCCCTTTTTGGGGGGGCCTGCCCTCAAACCTAATGTTTTTGCTCCTGCACATTACAAATATATTTCTCTGACATTCATTTTCAAGCTGTTCTGTTGAATTTACTGTCCTGGCATTTCACCCCACTGCCCCCTGCAGCAGCTCACAATATATTTGGACATTTCCTTCTGCTGAGGTTCATTTTTACAATGTTTCCATTATCCCCTCACCCTGTCCCAGCCCAGCCACTGCTCCAGTGTGCACAAACTGCAAAGCACAAGTGTTTTGAGTGACAGGAAGGTTTTCAAGGCCAATTATCAGCTGTGCCAAGGCACTGCAGGAAGGGGAGGTGGGGCATGAAGACATGTTTTCCCATCAAAAAGAACGGAGTCTGCTCAGCAAACAAAAATGTTCTAAACAAGAAAATTAAGTTGTTTAGCAGGCAGTGGCTGGCTTTGCTGCACAACACAACATCACGGGTCTCTCACATAGAAAAGGAAGAAGGATAAAAGGTTGAAGCCTTACCAGTGAGGCAAAGACATACTTCTGGTCCTTCTCCTGAAAGAATACGAGCATGTCAGAGAGTAGAACAGCCTGGACTTCTGCAAAAGAAGAAGCACAGCAGTGCAGAGTAACCACACAACTCAGCCTGGAACAGATTCCTTGTAATACCACCAGCGCTAGGGAGCAGCAGGGCTGGTTTTGCAAATCCTGGAAGCAGGACCAACCTCCCAGTTAGCAGGAGGAGCAAGGGCGGTTCCTGGAGATGCCCGGTCAGCTTAGCTCTGAACCAGCTTTGCATTAAGCAGGACACATCAGCACCTGGGCATCCTGCAGGATTTGCTCTCATCCATCAGAGCAGGGGTGCTCCTCTCAAGCCACATGCTCACGACCAGTTAAGACATGGGCATAACATTGAAAAACAGAGACATTTAATCAATAGAAGCTCTGTTTTCTCAAACAATCAATATTTCAGCCCTCAAGCAAAATATCTGCATAGGAAGTTTTGAGTTTTATGGTTCTCTTGATGAGTGGTTTGCAGGGTGTAAATTATCATGCAATAACAACATTTGTCAGCTACAGTTTCTTTCCCAGGAAATACTGACTTCAGGAGCCACCAGTAATTCTGCTCTCAGACAAACACAACTCTGAGGGGAGACTGCGTGAAACACAGGAACTGGCTTTCTTTCACGGGAGAAGGAAACACAACCTCATGCCAACAGAGGATATTAAATCAATCTTTTCCCAGAGTACATGCAGAGTCTTCCAAGTCTCCTAAAAACATATCATAAAGTTGCACAGCAACTACCAAGAGAAATGCCCCACCCAGACACCTGGATACAAAAAGGCTTTGTGTAATTCTCCTCGTTTGAGAGACAGGTGTCTGCTAGGGAAGGCAGGAACCTCCCTTGGAATGTAAGATGCAAAACCCTTTCCCTCCGAACTGTTATAAATTAGAAATCAAGGGGCTCTGAGGCAGACATATGAGGATAGGAATAAAAATTCTTTACTAACACGTAAAACAAAAAAACCTAACAAATAACAAAGAAAAAAAACTAAAGGCATAAAACCACAAAACAGGAGCAGACACCCAGTACCCGCCTGCTCGGCCTCAGGCACTTTTCCCTGTGGTGCAGTTCCAGTCACAGCCGGCAGGGGCGCTGGTGGCTCCCTGTGGGCGGGGCGGGTGCGATGACTCCCGCGCGGCTGCAGGGGGCGCTCCGGCGCGAGCCCAGGTGACACGAGGTGATGGCGGCGGAGCTCAGGGCAGGGAGGGATGGGGGAGAGGCTCTTTCTCCACAAAGCCCTCGGGGCAGCGATGTCGGTGCCGCGGCAGGATCCCCGGGAGCAGCGAGATGGGACGGCAGGAGGTCCCGGCAGTCGGGGGCTTGAGGCTACAACGTAGCAAAGTCTCACAGCAGGGAGCGGGGCAGGATAAGCAGGGAAGGACCGGGCAGCCCCTCGGAAAGGCAGCGGGGGGCGAAAACTCAGAGCAGAGGGGAGACGAGGTCCGTGGGTGGCCGGTGTGTCCCTCCAGCAGTCAGCAGCTCTGCCGTGCTCTGAGATCCCCCCAGGAAGTGAGAGAGCCAACAGCTGCCTCGTCCTGCCTTTTTACCAGCCCAAATGTCGCGTTATCTCTTCCCCCCGGGAAGAAGCTTGCCTCTCCTGGCTTGGCTACCTTCTTTGTTTTCTTAAGTACCTCACCATCAGTTCCCTAGCAACTTATGGGAGGAAAAAATTCCTTAAGAAACACAAAGGGAAGAAAATCCAAACCCCAACTGTAAGGTATTTGGGAAATCTTGTAACAGAGAGGAAGCAAACCAAAAACTTAAATCATTCCCTGGGTAAATCCTTCCAGTCTGTTTTGGGAAGACGGAATCCATTTCAGATACAATGAGCACTAAACTTTAAGCAAAGCTGGAAAATGAAATCCAGGCACTGGGAGGTTTGCTGAAGGTGGCATTTGACTTCCTTTTTCTCTGTTCCATGCACTTTGCAAGAGGGGAAATGCTGAAACCCTTTAAACAAAAGTTCTTCCTATAATTTTTGGTGCTTCATTTCAAATACCACAAAATAACCTGAATATATGAACGATCTACTGTCTCCCTGGGTCTGCAGCCTGCCTGCAGGACCTACTTTTTCTGGGAGTTTGCACTGCAGACGTGTTTGCGCATTTCTATGACTAAGAAATGCAAACGGAGCCTCTGTGCTTATCACCATTTTGAAAGGAATAAGGAATTTGTCTTCACAAACAAAACTGTGGGTCTTGCCAGTAGATAAAATCAGCAGTGAAAGATAAAAGAAACAATGGGGAGGATTCCACTGATTGATGAATGGAATGAGGGAAATTTGCATTTACAAACAAACCAAAGGTCTGCAGAGACATAAAATTGAATATTGAGAAATGAGAGGAACAACGAGAAGATCTATAAATTCCATAAGAAATTCCACTGAGTGATGCAAGGGAAGGACAAAAGGGGGGGATTATACCTTAGAGGGGGGTCTCAGGTATTAGGCATTTTCAGAAAGTCTGTGCCTCTCAAATCCCTCAGCCAATCGGGAAAGAGAGAGGGACATGCGGCCGGGAAATTAGGATAAAAAGGAGGCTGCGTCCTCCAAAATCTGAGGGACCCCAGAGGAAATGCCCCATGGCCTCTCCCTTTATTCGAATAAAGTGACAGAACTCCTCTGTCTCCTTTTTGGACATAAACCTCTAGTATTTGTGGATTAATTTTCCTCACAATTTCATAACAGCAGCAGAACTTGCTTCATCCACCATCTAAAGGCAGTAGTAGTCTTGGGTGCCTGGAAATCATCTGTAAACTTCCTGCTTCCAAAACCTCAAAATAAATCATACCCCATACGGAATTCCATGTTATTACCACTTCCCTGCACAGCATGGCATCAGGCTCCCAGGCCCCATTCATGCCAACAGATCGTAATTTAATCAGCTAATGCTGCAGGGAGGAAGGGAAGCCCAGCCTTCTTGCCAAGCCTGAGGCACAGCCCTGTCTGCTCTTACTGCTACCGTGGTCCCAGCTGAAGGATTCCTTGCGAGATTTAGTGTTTAATTCAATGGAGAACTTCAGTGCACAGCACCTTAATAAAACTACTTCCACCTGATAACAAACAAAAAGCAACTCAAAAAAACACCAACCCAACAAGAGGCAGCTGCAGGGACACCAGAGCCTCTCATGAACAGTTTATGTCAACAGCTCAAGAGGTTCAAGAGCAATAAATGCATGAGACATCTCCCTGCATCCCAGTGCAACTGGGATGGTACTGCTACAGACCTGCTGCACCCCTTGGAATGAAGAGAAGGCCTGGGAAGTCAAGGTGGAATTCCAGATGCAGTGAGGACAACTCCTGGAACCACCACACAGGCACTGTGAGATTGGACTCACTGTTCTGGGCAGCCCTATTGTATCCTCCTGGCCCAGAGCATCCCACAGCAACTCTGCTCCTTGGCTGAGTTGTCACTGCCACCCTGGCCTTCAGCAGGCACACAGTCACCAGGAGGAAAAGCAGCTCTCTCTCACCCCATAACCCACACAAGGAACTGGAAATGTGACAGGGAGTGGGGGTACAGCAGGGGAAAGCTGGTGTCTCAATCCATCAAAGCAGAAGAATAAATAGTGGGTGGAGGCACCAATCTGAGGATGAATTCTACACCCAGAGAGGGTGAGCTCCAAAGCAGAAGGCAGGACAGTTTTACCTTTTAACCGGCCAGCTGAGTTTTTGAGTGAAACAGGCCCATCTCGGATGAGTTTCCGATGCTGCAAGTCCTCTCTTGCAAACATCTGTCCACTCTTCATCCTCATGATGGACTTGCTGTCTGTCCGGTTGTAAATCTCACCAAGACGCATTTTCTTTTCATAATTGCTGACTTTGCTATTGACTGCAGCAATCACATCTTTAACAAGGTTTAATGACTGAGTCAAGTCTTCATGTTCCACTTCATTTTCTTTAAAAAACAAACAGAAACATCTTGATTTGACTTTGTCTTTGTGCAGTCTAACTTCCCAATTTTACTTCCTTCCTTCCTCTTCTCCCAAGTTTCTACATTATAACTTTTTAATACTTAAATGAGACATTTGCCCCCCTTAAGGAGAGTTTCCCAAAACCTTTTACATATACGTGGTTGAGGTTGGGGAATATTCCAATATACTTTGCATATGAGACAGTAATAGATGAAATACACAAATTAATTACATATTTTAGCCATCACCAAAAAAAGCAAGCTGGGAGACTTTGCTCCATAATTAGCTACAGACAGACTTTTAACAACTAAGTCAAGGTACCTAAACAACTAATCCTAAATGGAGGTATGGAACGGAGTTATCTCATTGAAGTGGTGTGAGACAATGACTGGATTAGTTGGTAAGAAAATCTGCTTCAGCTGTAAAGGACCCAAAATTCACACTGGACAAACAAATACGTGCTTAGAATAGAGGAAATGGTCCCTACCTTTGGTGTACTGCAGTATCCTTTGTAAAAGAACCGGGTACTTTGTGATTCTCTGTGTTACCAATAAGATACATTCAGGAATCCCAAGGCGCCTCACCAGGGAGCTGCTCATTTTTTTCTAAGGAACAAAGAAGAAAATTTCAGTTCTGCAGCAAAACACTCCCCAGAGTGAAGGAAGGACACGCTTTTTCCATCGGCTATGTCTGTCCTGCCAGGTCCTACCTTGACAAAAGCCTGAAAGCGCTTGTCCTTGGAGTAGAGATCTTTGAAGTAATTGACAGCCTCGTTATGATGCCCGCAGAATTTGCCGTACGTTTTCTTCATTCGCTCGGCATTCTCCCCGGAGAACTGCAAGGAATGGGACACACAGCTCCAACCTGCACTGAGCTCCTGGGCTGACAGCCCAGCAGTGCCTGCCGGGCTCTCAGAAGAACTTGATGAAATCAAATTAGTCCAAAGCATGCTCGACCATGCAAGCAGATCTCTAGAGAGTAAAGAGCTGATTTTGGGACTTCGCTGAGCTCACACCTACAGCAAAATTTGGGATTACACTCACACGGCTTAAAAATCAACCACAAAAAAAGTCAAGACAGACAGAAAGAAGACAGAAACTGTGAATAAAAGTAAAATCACCCACCCTAAGTTTAAACACCAGGTCAGTAACGCAGCCAAGAAACACACTGGTCATATTTTGCTGTGAGCTCCTGCCTACACACCAGGCTGTGGTCAAACTGTTTTGTGCCTGTCAGTGAATGCTTCTCTTTCCCACAAAATGAACTAAATTAATTTTCAACAGTAGACCTTGCTCTGAAGGAGCAAAAAGTGCTTCAAAAAGCAGAGGTGGAGATTTTTACCTGTGAAGAGTAAAGGTGCCATCAGCTGTGCTAATCTGACAGGCACAAACAGGAGGGAAGCAAAAGCAGCTGGCTTCCAGCTGTGTTCTAAGAACTGCAAACATTTTCCAGTGTAGAGGGATTTCTGTTAGAGAATGAGCCTATTTGACAGGACTGGACAATCAAAGCCTGCATGTCCTGCACGTAGCTCAAGGAATAGGAGAAGCAGATGGGCCTCAGTGTCCTTGAACAGGGAAAGAGTTATGAGAAGAATGCACAACATAGGTTACAGAGCCAGATAACAGAATCACAGATGTTCGCACACCCCACCACGAGCACTGTGCGTGATGACCAATTAGGCTTAGCTGTCGGCGCGTGCATTTGAGCTATGAACCAATTGTGGAGATGCCCTTGCCGTGTGATAGTCTAGTAAGCATATAAAAGTGTGTTATTTTTAGCAATAAAGGGAGAACAATTGATAACCACATTGGTGTGTGTTGTTACTCTGGCCCCTCTCCCGCAGGGAACCCTCTACATCTGGCGCCCAATGTGGGCTGGCTGGAATGCTTAAATGCGGAGCTTAAATGCTGAAAGAGCTTAAATGCTGAAGTCTCCAAAATAATCTGATTGATTTGATTGCTGGAGCCGGGAGAGGGGGAGGCAAAGCGGCTTGGCCCGGGACACGGGAGCTGGAGAGGTGCTGTCAGCCTGAGGTAAGACCTGCCATGGACTCTGAAGCGGCAGTCCGACACCTCACTACTATCCTCTCTAAGAGAGGGAGTGAGGTAAAGGTGCTCAAAAGCCAGCGACTGGTGTCCTGGGCTCAGAAGCACGGGCGATACGGCGAATCGTCACTACTATTTATTCCAGAAGAATGGAGAGAAGTTGGTGATAAGCTGTGGGATACTACCATGACTGGGGGGAAGGAGTCAAAAGCATCTTGGGAACCCTCAGACGCAGCAGAATGCAGATATTCAGTGAAGGCGAGAAGTGAGAGGAGTGAGAGGAGTTGGAAAGTCGGTCGCAATCCTTGCTGCCCTGGCAGGATGCCTCGCAAGAAAAAGCAGAGGAAAGGAGATATGTACGGCATTCAGCAGATGTTGCTGATGACCATGATCATGAAAGGTGCATCTAACATGGAAAGGAGGTCATCCTGATCCAGGTGAGCGGTCGGGGAGGAGATGGGGGTGGACAAAACACCAGCAGCAGTCCTAAATCTCCTCCAACAGATACTCTCTGTGAGAGGACTGAAATGAGATGATTCTATACTTAAGAATCATTTAAAATGGACCTGGGACTGGGGCTTAATCCCGGGAGCTAATGTAGCATTTTAGCTACCTGTATGGGAAGCAGTTGGGACGGCGCTGTGGGATGTGATAAGCAGTGGCAGAGCCACTGCAAAGGAGGCATCCAGATATTGCACCCATTGGAAGTTGATAAAAGAATCGCTGCACGCTATGAAGGCAGAGAGGCAGAAGCTGCATCTGTGCTTGCCACATTAACACCTTCGCGCTCTGGTAGGACTGAGAGTGAGCCGGTAACCTCCTCCACCTTTCCAGCCTGTGTTTCCTTTCCACAACCCACCTTGGCAACAACTTTGCCATCTGCCCCTCCTTTACAGGAACCAAGTGCTTCTAATGAGAATAGTCCTGAGCCCGGTGGCCCAAAGCTCGGATGAGTCGGGGAGGGAAACAGACAGTAAAAGCCCTTTGGGAAGAGAGTGTGACCAACTCAGAGTGAAATAGATAAATTCAAAGCGGAGTTAGCCCAAACCTGATGAGAAGGGGGGCCGAGGTGCTGACCATCTGCATCGGGAAAAACATCATCACAGACCGAGTTACCACCCTTATCAGAAGAAAAAGGGGGAGGAGGGGAAAGGTGATGCGGTGAAAGAGTTATTACGAGATGTGCTTGAAAAATTGGAAGGACTAACAATGCAGAATACCCCTGTGAATAATGAAGGCAGTTCTTATCACTAATATTCCTTCTGTAATCCCCCGCTCCCACCAATGAATTCTGTGAGGGCCGAAGGAATTCCCTTCAAGTCCAGCAGAGCCGATGTTGCAGGCTGTTGAGATGAGTTACAGCATAATCAGCACTGGAAAGGCATAATTTTTGATGCCCTAACTGAAGGACAGTTTATTCCTCAGGCATTCCCTGTTACATTGCAACCTGGAGGACAGAGACAGTGGGAGACCTTTGAGTGGAAATTGCTGGAAAAGGCTAGAGATGCAGTGTCCAAATTCAGTCTCCGATCACCCTTTACCATTCAGTTGCTGCAATAGTTGTTTACGTGCGAGGTACTTTTGCCATCGGACTGTTTGCAAGTTGCTGCTGTGATCTTACCCCTGTCAAGTCATTGTGTGTGCAGGAGGCAGCAAAAGCCCGACAACAAGGTGACCCTTTATTTGGAGTCATGACCCAACAGCTATTAGGAGAAGGGCCGTGGGCTGATGCTCACATGCAAATGCAAAGTGCCTTGCAGGTGCTACAAAAATCCCAGGAGTTGGCCCTTACTGCCCTCCGTACCTGCCTGAGCCTGGCCGACTGCAAGCCTTTTTGCATGTACAGCAAGGGCCCAATGAAAGGTATTCTGTCTTCATTGATTGATTGCATCAGATCATTAAGACCCATCCAGACTTTGACATGGGAGTGAAAGACCAGATGTTCTGAATTTTGGCCTTTGATAATGCAAATGGAAAAATGCAGTGAATTCTCAGAACATTACCAAAAACAGTGACAGTAGTTGATAGGATTGAGTTAGCTGATAAAATGGATCAACAGGTCAAAGCAGCCTATGTAGCCGCTGCGGTTAGTGGGGCTATTAAACCCTTAGTGGATAAGAAAGGTGAAACCGAGTGAAACAATTACGATGATAAATTGTAGCACACAAAAGTGAGTAACAATTCCAAATTATCACTGTTGTTGATTGTAAGCTGTTTAGTGTTTTCTTTCTTGCTTTTATTCTGCTTTAATGTCATATATGCATTGATGTGTGGGAAGATATCATCTGAACTTGGAACAGTGTCCTAGGGTGACTTTATGATGTTTGTATCCCCAATTGTCTGTTCTGCTTATGCTGGATATAACTTCTGTGGCTTTGAGCTGGGCCGAGAGAGAGGGAGAGAGCGAAGGGGGGGGAGAAGATGCACGCAGTTTGTCTGCAAGAGTTTCTCTCTACTCCCCCAGAATTCCTTCTCGGACTGTGCTCTGAGCTCAGACAGCGAAAGAGAGATAAGGCTGTCTATGTGCTCTCTCTCGAAGCTCACAGCAGTGCTCTCAGAGTTCTCTCAGACAGTCACTAGTGATGTAATAATGATTCTAAATATGTTGTTAATGTTATAGCATGAATTCACTGACTTTTTTAAATGTGCATTATCCATAAGATGTTATTTAAAGTTATACATATGCATTCCTTTAGTTGTTTGCAGTTTAATCATGATACCATTGACTACTTAGCTAAGGATAAATGACAAAGCCAACGGCTTTATAAATTTTCCCATACTTTTGTGTAGCTATCTGCAAGACCTGTATGATTTTAAGACACTTTCCCAACTGCTGTTAATAGAAGCTTTCTGGTAAGATGTTAGGTAGGCCCTTCCAGGTAAAGCCTTGGCTCTGGCCAAGCCCTGGCTGTAAGTGGTCGGACGCATGCCAACAGACCCAAGTGTTTCTGCACCAAAACTGTACTCAGGTCACTTTGACTTGCCAATTTGGACTTATAACAGCTGGACCCCCTTTCGAGGTAAACTTGGAAACCTTGCCCGGGAAGGGTTCTCCAAGTCTTCAGTGTGAAACAGGGCTTGCCAGCTATTGCAGACTCTGGGTGATGGTACAATATTTAGGGAATTGATGATGTATCATTCTAAATCACTATCTTTTCTCTCATGTACTAATGATTATGTGTATTACCTTGCTTATTTCTGTTTGATGTGAGTTTATTGCTTTGCCACATGTATTGTCTTACTTTAATGTTGCCTTTATATTTGTAGCAAGCAAGCACTCGGACAGGTCACCGGTCAACTGATAGAACTGCTCGGGCCGTGGCCCTTAAGTGCCAAACAGATTGTCCAATGGATTGTCCAGAACCAAGGGCTGGGGCCAGGGGTGTTATCAGTCAGTGTTAGGGCTCACAGAAGAGCCGTCTGCGGACGGTGCAGAGTCGCTGCCGTGCTAACATTTTAGTGTGGTGACCGTGGAGAGCTATTCAGAAGACACACCTTGGTATTAGATAACGAGTGGCTTTGTTGTATTAGTTGTAGTGGGAAGTATCGTAGTTGGACCTCCCCCAGGGCAATTCAAACTCAACTAAGGCCTGGGAGCAGATTGCCTGAAAGTATAGAGGAGAGCAGGTATTGGGCAGCAAAATGCCTTTGCACAAGGCATTATCAGTACTCATCGTCAGCCAGCGATGGGATTACTAACATGCAGGTTGCTCAGTGTGTGGGTGGTCAGAGACTCACTCTACTTAGGGGTAGACCCCCGGCCAAACATATGGCTCACTATTGCCAATCTTACTAACAGGCAAGATTTTTGCTTAAGCTTAGCTACCCCTGGTGACCCTTTTGAACATGTTTAATCGGTGTACCCAGCTTTGACTCCCAAGTCTTTAAGCAGTATGTAGACAATGAAACTTTAGCGACTATAGACTTTACGCGAGCTAACGCGGCAGCACAAAACAAACACCCGGGCATAAATACTACCGCATGGTGGCAGGGAAATATATTGATGAGCTTAAATCATCCAATAGTAGAACCTCAAGAGTTAGACCTTTTAGGAGCTGTTCTTTCATAAATCGGATATGTGATGTTTAAAGGAGATGACCACACAGCCGCACAGTTAATTAACAGCCAGGTGAGGCTGAGTGCAGTGCAGGATGTTTGAGTCAGTAGAGAAATGAACATCACATCAGAAATATTATCAGAGCTAACAGTAGATGTAGGTAGTATTAGGCATGCTGTGTTACAAAATCGCGCTGCTATTGATTTTTTTATTGCTCGCACAAGGCCACGGGTGTGAAGAGTTTGAGGGTATGTGTTATATGAATCTGTCGGATCACTCAAACTCCATACACAAGCAGCTCAGTGACCTCCGAGACAATCTGCATAAGTTAAAGATCAGTACCAACCCATCTGACAACTGGATTAACGGTTTAGGTTGGCCTGGTTGGTTGAAGATGAAGAGGGGGTTGAATAGAGGGGTTGAAGTTATCCTAGTTCTGCTCATAATCAGCTGTACATTAAAATGCCTGTGTAAGTCAGTTAATACGGTAGTAGAAAAGGCTTGGCTTGTCCAAAAAGAAAAAGGGGGATTTGTAGAGGGATTTCTGTTAGAGAATGAGCCTATTTGACAGGACTGGACAATCCAAGCCTGCACGTCCTGCACGTAGCTCAAGGAATAGGAGAAGTAGACGGGCCTCAGTGTCCTTGAACAGGAAAAGAGTTACAGGAAGAATGTACAACACAGGTTACAGAGCTAGATAACTGTCCTGGGTTGGCCATATGACTTTTTTGTATCCTCAATCATCCCTCTTGCTTATGCTGGATATTAAGCTCTACAGCTTTAAGTTAGGCCCAGAGAGACAGAGAGAGTGAAAGCGGAGAAAAAAAAAACAAAACAAAAAACATGCGCCGTTTGTCTGCAGGAGTTACACCTTCACCTTATTCCCCCTCAATATCCTTGGAGAGGCTACATTCCAGCAGGACAGAGATATCTCGCTCTTACTCTCTGGGGTGTGCTCAGAAAAAGCACACAGCAGAGGGTTTCCTCGGATCTTTCTCGGCTTTTTTGCAGGGAGAGACTTTGTTTCTTTTGCTGTTTATTTTTTTTCTTTCCCCTCCTCCTGGGACTGGTTGGCATCGTGTGGGCCCAAGACACCAGGGAATCCCTGGGGGCCCCCCCCCGACTCCTACAGCCGGGCCTGGCAATTGGCCCCCCCACTGGAGAACTGAACCGGACTCAGACGGACTCTGGATCTACCATCTCTTCAGAGGAAGGAGAGGTTTCATTGTTTTCATATTATCCAAATTTTTCCTATGCTTGTGAATATTATATTTGTTAAATAAATAGTTTTTTCCACTTTTCTCTAAGGAATTTTTTTCCCGAACCTGTTGGGGGAGGGGTGGTTGGAATCGGCTTTTCCTAGAGGAGATTCCCCCCCAGAGGTTTCCTCCTAAATATTGCCCTAAACCAGGACAATAACAGAATCACAGATGTTCGCACACCCCACCACGAGCACTCTGCGTGATGACCAATTAGGCTTAGCTGTCGGCACGTGCATTTGAGCTATGAACCAATTGTGGAGATGCCCTTGCCGTGTGATAGTCTAGTAAACATATAAAGGTGTGTTATTTTTAGCAATAAACGGAAAACGATTGATAACCACATTGGTGTGTGTTGTTACTCTGGCCCCTCTCCTGCAGGGAACCCTCTACATTCCAGCACTTACTTGATTCACTAGGATGTCACCTATTCTCCTAATAACAAAGTTCTTTTCACTTTTGTCAGCCAGTGACTCCTTCTTCCTTTCCAGAATCCGCTGGAAAAACTGACTGTGGATGTGCAGCAAGTTTTCCAGGCAGGGAAAGATCTTGTCCACGACTTGCTGATCATACTGCAGTTCCTTTAGCATGGCTGCACTGTACACATCATTCATGATCTTCAGGGTGCGGACATGGTGCATTTCTGTCTGCATCAGCTCTGGAGAGGATGAGAACAACAGTTCATGGGTTACAGCACAGGGAAAAGCTGCCATCAGGAAGCTTTTCCATAACTGGGCTTCTCTAAATGGCTTCAGAAAATTTAGTGTCAGGAGTTGTAACATCACTCATGACTTTCATGGGTGAGAGAAAGGGGGAAGAGGAGTCCCACAACAGAGAGCTTTGGACGTTGCTGCTGGGGTCTCAGCCTTCAGCCCTGGTATCTTCTCCTTCCTACACCTCCCTGCCAGCCTCCACATATCCCCTTTTTGCCATACAGGATGGCTCCTGAATCCCTCAGGAAAAGACTTCCTAGCTTGTGCTGGAACCCACTCTGAAAGCCATCAGCAGACAAATGAGGAGAGGCAATTTCTGGGTTTTTTTGATGGCATCTGGATACGTGAAATGCTTTCACATAATGCATTACGTTTCTAGGAAGTTCAAGAATGAGAGTTTGGCTTTTGAGGAAACCAAAGCAGTGTTCCTATTCACCAGCCTAAAGCTTCCCAAACCCATGTATGTGAGTAGATCAAGGACCTGTCTACAGTGAGTGAGAAGGGAAGGTGCAGATGTCTCACCGTAAATCACATCTTGCCGTTTGACAACATCTTTGTATTGCTGCTGCAGGAACTTGCTGTCCACTACTTGGCTCCAGGACTCTGCCTCCAGCTGCTTGGAATCTAATTCCAGTTCTCCCATGAGCTGTCCTTCATTCATGTCTGCACCTTCAGAAAGCAATGGAAGTTCCAATTAAGATGTGGGTAACTTGTCCCATTTGAGATTTCTGTCTAATTATTTAGGTTTAGGCTTTGTCAGTCACACCACAGACATCACACACCTTCTCCTTTACTGACACAAATGATCCCACACCACATAAAGACTAGTTATGAAAAAAACTTCCAAAGGTTATTTCCTAGTCTCTTGTTCACCATTTTCACATAGACCAAATTCTAGCTCAGATAATGTATTCTTAATCTGCCATGCAATGACATTGCAGTTAAATAAAAAACCACAACAGAAGAGGAAATGTTTGTCCCTGAGCTAAATTCCAAGTAACTCAACTGTAACTGAAATCTTTTAAATGTTTTTCCATAATTCAACAAGCTAAAGAAATTACTATGTGGGGCTTTGTTTTAGTTTATCATACTAATATTCTAAGATTAAAATAAATGCACTTTAATTGTCCATTATAAAAGAAGACAATTGCTGAAAATGGATTTTCTGTTTCTGGAAAGCAGCACTGAGACCTTCCTTCTCCCATAAATGCCATGCAGATCTCTTACCTTCATCAACCAGTGACTCCATGGATTCATTAACCCGGCTGATTTTATGTAAAGAGTCTGTTGACTGCGACAGGAATTTCCAAGTGTGTATTATGCTGTCATCGTTCCCAACTCTGCAGAAAAACAGAACACAGAATATTGTTTATGACAAAAACCCAGCCAAATGTACTTGCAGATAAGCAAAATAAATGCATTTCAAATATGAATGGGAAAACAAAGCCAGCCCTGCATGATTACGTACAGAAATGTGCTTTTATGAGTTGTTTACTAACTACCCATGATGCCGGAATGATTTTTGTCTTTTCTTTTATATACCTTTTACACAGTTCTCTGTATCCACAAGTATTAGCAGCATGCATACTTGCAACCTTTTACTTAGTTTAGTGCTTAGTGTTTTGTAAGTGTTCTGCAGGCCCTGAGACTAAACACCCCAGAACTGCAGAGCCAGGGAGACCAAACATTCCTACTATCTCAGGAAACCAAGGTCTCCTGACAGGAGGATTCTGTAAACTAGAGGTTAGCCCACCCCAGCTGTAGGATTTAACTCTGTGGGATTTTGGTTATGAGGGTAAAATAGAAATGAGAGTTCTCTAAAGATGGGTTTAGAGTATGGGAATTTATTGTGAAAGAGTGTGGGTGTGAGAGGCCTGCTGGGCTGCAAGATGCAGCTCAAAGCAGGCCAGAGAAAGAGAGAGAAAGAGGCAAAAGGAGAGAGTAAAAAAAGGGGAGAGTAAAAAAAGGGCCGATTTGCCGTTTACAATACAATAAATCATCTTCTCTGTTGAATATTCTAATTCTCTTTAACCAATCTGAGACAAGCTACAAACTCTACAACATTTGCATGCAACCTATAAGAATCATCACATTACCATACAGGGTTATATTTTAAACCTTAAAAAAACTACTTTTGGGAATCTTCTACCAGGCAGGCATGGTTTGTTCTGACCTTTGGACCTGCCTAGACAGAGGGCACTGTTCTATCAAGAAGGAGGATTACCTTCAGTCAGCTATAACATTGTTTCTTAGTTACTCTTCAACTCAAACCTTGTCTTCATCTCAATTTCGATTATACTTTCCATATTTTCAACATCTTTTACAAGGTAATCATATCTATAAGGCTTTCCTATTTCATCTTCCCCAACACCCAGTCCCATTATTGGGCCTCCTTGTTAGATATGCTAATGTGTAAAGTCTATAACTGGTGTGCGTGATTGACGGGGGGTGCATTTTGCCATGTGTCACCTGGGTGAAGTGGATGCATCAAACAGGATCCTGATTAAAATACTGAGGTAAAGACCCCAACCCCTCTAACCATATCTAGCTTCATTTTCCTAACACCAGGAAAAAGGCATCACCCACTGGAGCTCGAGAAGCTGCAAGCGCTACAGTTCTGAGTGACAGTGCTTTCCATGAAGAGCCACTCCTGAGGTTTTATAGTTTGGATAACTCCATTCCAGTCATGTCCCATCCTCACTGCCCTTGGAGTAAACAGTGCAAAACAATGCAACACCAAAGGCTATACAAGAGTCCTTATCACTAGCTCTAAAAAAGATCAGAAAAATGGACTGAAATTAAATTCTCCATGAATAGCCAGGACATCCAAACTGCCCAGAATATGCCAGTCCCTGTGATTGCCTCACGTGTAGAACTGCTCAATATGCAGTGAATTAGATTTTCTTCTATGTTTTTTTTGTAATGAATTACACAGTCTAAAAACAGGAAGACTGCAGCTTTGTACCTTCACTCTCTTGTTATGGACACAAAAATTAATACTATACCTGAACTGCAAATGTGTGCTTGCACAGTATCCAGCCCAAGGCAAGGGAATTTCTTCCTGGAGCCCAGAGCATCTCTGTGAAGTGGCCTTGAATCCACCAGGCCAACTCAGCAGTGCCTCTGAACTCCTGCCATGACTAAACTAAGCCAGACAACCAGATTGTGCAGGAGACAACTGATGGTATCATACAGAACATGGGTATTTCCCTGTGATCTCTTTTGCACCTTTAACACAAGTCGCAGCACGTGAACTTATTTTTAGTGAGATCTGGCCTTTTTTACATTGGCAGCATCAGATAAGACACACACCCAGAATCAGGTGTGCAGGGAGGAACCTTACCCTGCAATGTTCTGTATGGAGACACTTTTGGAGAGTGTAGTGGGCTGCTGGGATCTCCTGTTGTTGAAGGTGGAGGTGACGGTGCTCTCCTCGGGAGTGAGGATCGCAGAGCGTGGCCGCTCCTTCGGCTGCGAGCCTGAACGGAAGGGTGGGAGAACATCAGCCCATGCGAACACCTTAATCACTGTTAACTGGCATGGTGACAGCTTAAAAGCATCCAGACTCTGAAATTCACTGCCTTTTCTTTCTAGGATCATCCCCAGGGGATGCCAGCAGTTAGGAACAGCCATAGGAAGGGAAGACCATTGACCCCTGAGCAGAACTCACTGCACTGTGCTTGAAATACCCAGATGGGATCTGCAACTCCAGAAACACACGAGGGAAGCTGAATTTAGCTTTTTTGATAAATAATCACATGTCACAATCCACCCCGTTGCCTTTTATTTCCCCGGGCCCACATTTGTATAAATCGTGCTGTTTCTGGTCAAGCTTTTTGAGATGGGTTTCTGTTCCCAGAATGAACCACCGAGAAATGATAATCCTGATTTCATTATACCGTCACATACCTTTAACTAATCTGTTCATATTAATTCCAGATTTTTCCTTCTTCAGATGCATTTCTGCTCTCTGGAGCAACACCTCTGAACTTCATGATAAATACCACAGTGAGTACAAGTGTGGTTCCATACAAGCTATCACTTATCAAAGCTTTTCACTGAAGCTTATCAGATCACGGCATTATAAAACCAATCTGGGCTAATTCATATCTATTCTTTACCCTTGGTCACACTGGGTGTCCTGGGTTGGCCATATGACCTGTTTGTATCCCCAATCGTCCTCTTGCTTATGCTGGACCTTAAGTTCTGCAGCTGTAAGTTGTCCCAGAAAGACAGAGAGTGAAGGTGGAGGGAAAAAAAAGCACACTCGCCGTTTGTCTGCAGGATACCTTTACTCCTATGAAGCAAGGCTACATTCCAGCAGACAGCGTTATCTCTTTTCTTTTTCTTTTTTTTTTTACTCTCTCTGGTGTGGGTGCTGGAAGAGCTCGCAGCGGAGGGTTTTTCCTCGGATTTTTCCCGGCTTTTTGCAGGGAGAGACTTTGTTTCTTTTGCTGGGTATTTTTTCCTTTTTTCCTCTTCCTGGGACTGGCTGGCATCACGTGGGCCCAGGGCACCAGGGAACCCCCGGGGGCCCCCCACCCTCGCCGACTCCTACAGCCGGGCCCGGCAATCGGCCCCCCCCACTGGAGAACTGAACCGGACTCAGACGGACTCTGAATCTACCATCTCTTCAGAGGAAGGAGAGGTTTCATTGTTTTCATATTATCCAAATTTTTCCTATACTTGTGAATATTCTATTTGTTAAATAAATAGTTTTTTCCACTTTTCTCTAAGGAAATTCTTCCCGGACCTGTAGGGGGAGGGGCGATTGGAATCGGCTCTTCCTAGAGGAGACCCCCCAGGGGTTTCCTCCTAAATATTTGCCCTAAACCAGGACACTGGGGCACTCTGCAGTGCAGTGTGTATCTCAGCAAAGTCAGGAACAGTTTATCAGTATTCCTCCTATTCAAATTAACCTTTCTATTTTGCCTGCCTCAAAGCCCAAGACTATTTAATCAAAACAAAAATAATTGTGTTTTGAATCCTCTCCACTTAATACTCATAGTTGGATTCTTTTCCATGTCAGACACCCATGGACATAGGCTGCATCTTCCAGATTCTGTGGTCTTAACAGCTACAGGCATTCAGCAAACTACAAGAGACAAGTAATTTTTCTAAATCTGAGATGATTTTACATTTGCTTAAAACTACAAAGACACTGCAGAAAGGGATAATCTCTGCACAACTTCAGTACAACTTCCAAAATCTCAAATATTGCTCAGCAAGCACAGAGAATGCTCTCATCCCTGCTTTGTTAAAAGCTTACTTTGCATAATATCAAGTATCAGTTGTCAGAACAGTTAAGAACAGCAGACAGAAACCACCCCCAAAGTGGAGGGAAAGAAGCTGTCTTACTTTTGTTTCTCATGGTTACTGTGGGTAATGAAGAGGTATCGAGTGCCTGCAGCATCCCTCTCTGTGGCTGAAAGAAAAATAAAATTCACTTTAATTTCTTCCCCCTTCTCCCAGAAGGTTTTGCCATGTAACTAAAACAAAAAAAACTCCAATTTTTCTCTTGAAGCCTCTCAGTAAATGTGTATTTTTAAATATACTTTTTTAAATTTTCTCTGAATGAAATGGGCAAAATAACAGATGGAGAAATGTGCAGCAAATATGAAAATATGAAAGTGATGACAATACTGAAGTGAACTGAAATCCCAATTGCACAAACATTATTCAGCTTGGAGAAGCCATTTCCTTGCATTTGGGGTAAGCGCAAATTCTGTGTGTTCTTCATATAAACAATATATTTAACATTATGTGAAATGTGTAAGCTTCAGCACAGGGGCTGAAGTTCTTTACAACAAGCTGGAAACTTTGCGATATATGGTAGAAAGTGTTACATATATATATACATAAATACATATATAATTATATAATATATATAGTAGAGTAGATGAAATCTCTTACCTTCATTTTGACCTTTGCACAAGAAGCAAAACTCTCCTTACAGCCTTTGTGAACAATTGCATTACAGTCTGTCAAAAAAAAAAACACCCAGAAAACATGAATTAAACAAAACCCCCACAGAAAACAGCCGAGAATTATAACTTTCAGGCATCATTGTGGTTTACATGAGTAGCTACAAATACTGAGAGAGAGGTTGTTTTCCAGGATAATTAGCCCTTTGCTTGTTAATAACATTTCCTCATGGAATTTAACAGGAAATTGTGTTTAAAAATCAATGCAAGGTTGAGCTGTAAGGGGTGTTAAAGAATAAAAGAAAAAGAAAACCTGATGGCATTATTCCTCTGAAACTAAGGTGAAAAGCAGAAGCAGGAGACAGAAACAGAAACCAATTGTAGGGCCAGCACTTCTCTGAAAAGACAAACACCGTTCTCATCAATATGAGATCTAAAGACCGGAAGAAGACAGGGAAATTCATTTACACAAATTCAGACATCATGGATAAGATCTATAGCACAGAACCCAAGTGCTGCTGCACTGCAGAGTTACCAGAAAAGGCAGAAGGAGCAGCATCTGTCAGGGACCATGCCCATGAGGCTGGGACTGCCTGCTGGAAACTGAAGTTTTGTTTCAAAAGCACCATATTCACCAATGCAAAGACCATCATGCTGTAACACCACCCTTCACTGATATATACCAGAGTAAAAATTGGTTGTTTTTTTTTGAATGCTCTGAGTCTGCAAATGATCTCTCCCAGCAGATTTCTGGGAATCAAAGTTTTCAAAGTTTTTATAACCGTTTCCCCCGCCACACACTCCACATAAGAATTGAGAATTTGGTTTCAGGCTTTAACTCTTTTGGCAGATAAAAGATCACAGCTCAAGATGAGATTCAGTAGCTTAGAGAAAAATATTTCTACTCATTCATGACAACATTAACACAGTTAATGAACTGTATTTTACATGTACGTTACAGTGTAAGTGTGAAGTTCTGAATTATTTCTTGAAGCAGAAAGAAAGGAAAAAATTCTATGTCCAGAATGATAAAAGATGCTCGTATTTCTAGAATCTCTTACATTTGGGATGACTCAATAAAAGCCAGTAATTCTGATACTTTGAAAGAGATAAGGGTAAGGACATAGGGTGCCGCTATTCTGACAATGTCTCACAATTTCCTGTGCAAGAGAAGACAGAAAAAAGAAACCTGAAAACTCTTGCAAAAAACCACATACACTGTAAGTTTTCAGACCAAACAAGGAAGAGAACCTGCTCCTGGTGCATGAACAGAGGCAGTGAGACAATTCAGCATCATGAAATTCATACTCAAGCCTTGAAAACCTGAAAACAGCTCTTTAGTGTGTATGATTTGGCAAAAAAATAGGGTATTTTATGTTAAAAAATCTGGTTGTAGGGACTTTATTCCTTTATTTTAACTCTTCAGCAATCAGGAAGTTCCTCTAACTCCTCTGTGCCACTAGTACTAATAACTAAACCCCCCAAAACCTTCTTTTCTGCATCACTGATCATAAAAAAAGTAAAAAGACAAGGTAGAAAGCCACTAAAAATTAAGCTTTCTTGCTTGCCCATTTGCGACAGAGCATGCTCAGTCTTTCAGCATTGAGTAGATGTTTCAGGAAGCTGGGGGCATAACTGAAAAACTGAGACACTGATTTAAAACATCCAGTGCTTTAAAAAGGCATTAAAAGTCATCCATAGGTAAGACAGAAGTGGTGGTAGCACCAGCCTACAACAGCACAGGAATATCAGAGCCTCTGCTGCTGCTTATCCATAATTTCCAAAGCATCTGAGGTTGATTTTAAGATGCAACGGAAGAAAGAACCACTCTCTGATGTGAGCTCTCAACTTGGACCCTCAACAAACATTTTTTCATGATGTTCATTTTCTGGACAATGCAGAAAACTTACAATAATTTTCCACTGTACTTTGAAAACAAGGAAAGAACATCTGTGCTAAAACATATATCATTGTTGGGTAATTTTAACTCATTAGCACATAGAGCATTAAACTGGGATATATTTGATTTTCTATGTGGCTTCAGAAGCTGTTAAGAAAGTCAAGTGGGGAAAGGGAGAGGATGCATTTGAGAGTTTGCAATTGTTGATGTTTTACATTTCCCATCAGGCTGACACAGAGCATGTCTCAGACAAACAACTCTGCTGAAATCTCTTCCAGGAAGCTCCTTAGTGCCATTCGGGATTCAGCTGGCTGCTCCTTCTCCTGCTCACATCCACCAGCAGGAACGGAAGGCTCCAGCCTGGGAGCAGTTCCTGCAGTCCCTTTGACTCATTTCTAAGCTAGTGGAGTTAAAAATTACTGATAGTGAGGAGAGGAGAGCCTTTCCCACTGAGCTGCAGTGGGAAAGAGATGGGTTTTGTCTGCATATGCTATAGCTTTGGGTTGCTGCATGAAGCAAGCAGAATTCTGGTCTCGACCACACAAACACCACTGACCTTATCGAGCTACAGGCATGAGAAACCATCTGATAAAAAATGAGAACAAAACCCCCAATCTGTCAGAAGCCCTCAGCGAGGTTCCCACCCTGCCTGCCCCGTGATGCACGTCCTCCACACACGCACAGGTAGTTGTCATTTGACCTGTGATGCAATTTCTTGTACAAAGGGAGCAGAGGGTCAGTATTTCCTTTCTGCACCATGTGGTTCTCACTGTGGGTTCACTGAAGCCACATTTCAGAGAACTAAAGCAATACACCACAGATGGGTGGGACTTTTTTTTTCCCCACTGGAAATAAAAGCCATGATCCAAGCCAGCTGTCCCTGTCCTCTGTCCATCTTATCCAAGCACTTCAGCTCCAAGCCACTACATGCAGCTGAAATAACCAAAGTCCTCCTGACTGATAGAGCCCAACAAGGGGTAGAAAACCCAGTGGCCTGCTGTGATGGCAGAGCTCAGGCTTAGGAAAGAGGTTTCAGGACACCTCCATGCAGCCACGACTCATTTCAATCCAGTTTCCACAAGGCAACACGCTGCTCCATGAATCACTATCTCCAAAGTCTCCCTCCCACCTTACACCCCCAAGCAAAAGGAAAATAAAGTGTAAGGTTTGCATTTTCTATGCCAGCTTCAATGAAAAATAAAAAGAAGGGGGGGAACCCTCCTGACTTACTTGCACAGTAGTATGAGTCCTTATTGAAAGGCTTCATACAGTGGTAACAGGTTGCTTGGGCTACAACAGAGGTTGCAGTGAAGAGATGTCCATTTAACAGCTTCTTATCTTTTTCCTTTTCCTTGGAATCTTTGTCCTTCTCTTTAGTCTTCTCTTTATCTTTCTCTTTTTCCTGCCGAGACAAAATGACCAAAAGCCTCGTCACTCGGTGAGGCCTCTTCCCTGGTTACAGATTGCTCAGTGTTTGCCTTTGGCATGGTGAGGACATCGATCGAGTTGCACCTGAACAATGGCCATGCGTCTGCACAGCTCCCCCTCAAAAAAGCCTCTGTGGAAGTGGATTTACATACTATTGACTCACAAGGGTGTCCCACCCCTGTAGATGACACAGAGTCTGTTCTGAAGGCACCTATTTCCTTCTACTTTTGTTTTATACTTGCTTGGTTTAATGACTTCACCTCTTTTCTTTTTCTGGGCTCTTATCAGCCTCTTCAGCGCTTTAAATAAATTGTGCTAAATACAAATACCACATGCAGTGTGCATCAGACTTTCAACACAGTTAATTTTTAAGGCCAAACCACAAGGCTTGTGATTTGCAACTGCGTTTTTTAATAGAGAACACAAGCTCTTCCTCAGTGCCTCTACAGCCTCACTGCCAAAATATTTCCACCTCTGTTTTCCTTCCAACTAGCAACTTTTTCAACAGTTTCATGCAACCCCAAATAACTATGTGAAACTTTTTGGCAAAATATATCTTTCACAAACTCTCAACCTATGGCACCACAGAAAGGCTGAGGAACAAGAGCAACGCCATAAAAGACCCTCTCATCTTCCACAAGCCACAACTCAACCTCTGGACTTCTCAGCTTTGAAAAGATGACAAGCACAGAGAGCTTATCCAACTTTTAGCAGTGTTTCTGCTTACTTTTCTGCCTCTACCTTAGATAGAAAGTTCTAAATACTAAAAATTTGAAACATTTTTCCCTTCAGCCTTTCATGGATTTGGAATTCTTCCAAACAATTTTTAAAGGAAGAAGAAAAACTTCAGAGAAAACTCTGAATTTGAATTACAGCGACTCCTCATCTTACCATGTACCAACCTACAAAATGCTTATTATATGAGTCAGCTCCAGGTCTGTACTTTTAACTGTTGCTGCAGATTTCCTGGCATCTGAAAGAGAAGCTTAACCAAAAACTGGTAAATGCTTCTGTCAGTTTATCTTTGCATTTTATTATTTATGTGCCATGTGTCTTCTGCCTAATGTTGTCCCAGCCTGAATATCAGGGAGCTACAGAGCTGCCCATGTGAGCAACTGCCATGAAGCAGCTGAAAGAGGGACAGAGCTCTGCAGCCACTGCAGGGAAACTGTTGAGCCCTGGATGACACACTCACATAATGAGTAATGCAGCCTAAGGACTCCTCTCCCAGCACATTCCAGGCAAAATGCCAGTGCCAGAGTCTCTCCCTGCAAAGTGTCATAAACAGAAAGTCTATTTACTGGCTCCAAACACTGTTTTGTTCTGCAAATAAGCAAAACTAGGAGCATTACCATATGGAATAAGACTGTCTGAAGCAGAAAACCTGCCAGAAAGAGTCTGCATTGCGTCACATCTCTGCCTTGTCTGAGCTGTCAGCTTGGCTCACCACTCCACAAAAACCTCCACAGCCCCATTTTCCATCTGCTGACCTGTCCATCTTTAACCACATCCGTCCTGGCAGGATTCAGCAACTAAAACTCTGCAGTTTAGGCCTGGGCTAATGGTACCAAGTTGATGCCTGGAGTTTTGCTCTACTGCCAAGCCCTGTGAAGCTCCAGGAGAAAAGATCACTCTAAACTCAAGCCAAATCTTGTGACTCTCATGCTGAAAGGAGATGTCCCATCCTATACTTTAAACCTACCTGAAGTTCATAGCAAAACCCAGCAACTCTGAAGTCTAATTTTAATTTCAATTAAAGCTGAACTACCCCAGGAAAAACAGGAAATTGATGCACCACTTTCAAGGAGGAAATGGCAGGGCTGCCAGCCACTCCACTGAAGGAGAAGGTCTCACAATGAGATTTTTTCCAGCTTTTTCCTTTTTTCCTGTGGCAGTTACTGAAACTTTATTTCAAGGAGGACTGTAGAAACAAGACTATTTTTGTGCTGTTGGAGTTGCCAGTGAGATCTGAAGGCCTGGCTTTGTGGCTGAACCAATGTGCCAGAGCAGACACCACGATAGGCACTGCAGCAACGCCGCAGCAGCGGATCCCATGCCCCAGGAACCACCCAGCTCTTACCTCCCAGTGCTTAAGTCCCACCAGCTTCACTGTTATCTGAGGTACTTCTGAGAATCTATTCAATTTTATTGACTTCCTTCCCCCGGGGCAGGAGAGCTGCTCCCCACTAGGAGCTGCCCCCCACTAGCCCATGGTGATGCCAGAGGCTGCAGTGGGGCCGGGGACTGGAGGCACAGCACGGAGGAGTTGAGCAAAAGGGGAAGGGGCAGGACAATTGCTGACTTCCTTAAAGATGATTTTAGCTGCTTTGCTATTGCTTTCATCTTGCCCTACCTCAGCTTCCACTGCTAAAAAAATCCAACCAAAAACCAAACCCATACAGGCAGAAAAGGATGTGATTAATATTTTACAAGTCGCAAGTCAATATAAGACCACCTATTTTAAAGGCAGAGGGGAGTAAATCAAACACTCTGTAATGTCTGGCATACAGAAAAAGTGAATTTTAACATACCTCAGTGTTGCTACGTAGCACTTCAGCAAACAAAGAGCTGCAGAAGTTCCCCAGACAGAAAGGTTTTGTGTGTTTGAGCTCCTCCTGCTCTGCAGGTCTCAGATATTCCCTGTCTCCTAAGCCTTTCAAACACAACTCCTACCATATACCCTGAAATGCTGCTGCTGGCACAGCACTGCCTCATTACTGTGCAAGGCAAGGAAAGAGAGAAATTACTCATGCTAATTTTTGTAATTTCTCAGAAACCCTTGAACAAAATGAAATAAAAATGAGGGGTTTTTTTTTTCCCTGAACTGACAAAGATAGAGCATGTTTAAGAATTCACAGATGTGAATCAGGCCACTCTGCTAACAGCAAGAGATTCACTGATAATCCCAAATAACATCAAGTACATGCCAGACAGGGGTAAATTCACATCAGCTTCTATCACTATCCCTTCCAGTTAATGCTCTAAACACCCCTTTATTTATAAGGTTTTTTTTACATAACTCTAAACAATATTTTCCAAAAGACCTGTTGCCATTAGTACGCTCAGGTATACTTTATTTTATTTCATCTGAGAAAACTGCATTTCTGAAGGTCTGGAGATGAGTAAAACCGAGCTGGAAAGACACTGAAGCCTCCCCCCCCTCCTGACAGTCCAGAAACCAACTTCTTGTATGAAACTTCCTCTTTCAAGGTTTGTTGTTTTGTTTTTAACTCTTAGAGGATTTTCTCATCTTTAATGCTTCTGAGAAACCAGTGTTCTAACGAATTTTTCTGTCAAATTATTTAAATATACAGGTGGAGCCTTATAAATATGTAATTCCACCATGAGCAGGCAAGAAATTGTAACTTGAATGATATTCTGACTTTTATGTAGTAGAAGTATGAGAGTTGAAATGAACTGCAATTTTTTGTAGTGCATGTTATGATTGGGATTTTGGAGCAACTCTTTATCAACATTTTCAGACATAATAATGAAATTAGTGAAATCACACTGCACTGAGCAAATATCTAAAAGCACTGCTATTATATTTTGTGTCCCAACCAGATCTCTTACCTCTCTCTCCAGTTCTTGCTTTAGAGATTATTCACATTAAGTGCAAGAACCAGTTAATCAACTTCCAGTCTCACTAAGTCTGTGCAAAATGCTCCTGAACTTCTCACTGGTGTTAGCACAGAGGTTTCTATGTAAACATTTACTTTTCTAACACTGTATTTTGCAGCAAGGAAGAGCACTGTCCTACAGCTGCTCAGCTGAGCCACTGGCCTTGTGGCTTTCTATCTTTAAAGACAAATCCATAAAGAGGAACTGTGTGTCATCATACCTCTCGAGGGCCTTCCAGCAGTACTGACCAATATATTAACTACATGTCTCCTAACGAGACAGTAAAAGTGCTCTGAGCTTCTGTCAGATGAATCAAGGTGAGATTCAAGCAAAAAAACCCCAACCAAGCCAAGAAAATCCCCAAACATACATTAACCTTCAAGGGACAATCTAAGGCAACAACAGTCCATTTGTGTGAACTATTTAGCATTAATGTAATTATTTCTGTAACCAATACTGTTCCCAGGAAATTGAGCTGTGTTGAGCAGGGCTTAACTTTCAGCAAATTAAATTGCAGGGTTTCAAGGATGGAAAAAAGAGAAAAATATAAATATTGACCATCACTAAATGTCAGTGTTTGAGCAACTTCTCCTGCAGTGCACAGGAACTTTGTCGCAAAAGTAAAAAAATGATGAAAAGACAATACAGTCTTCAGCAGTCAGTCCCTTCTTACAGCTCCTGTCCTTGTTTTATCAAACACCTCTCAAGTTCTGTAAAAATTAAACTCACTAATCACTACAAAGCCCTAACTTGTGCCACCGTAAAATTTATTCTCTCTGGGGAAACGAGTGAAAACATAAAAACATAAAGGCTGGAAGAGACCTTCAAGACCATCCAGTGCAGTTCAGCCAGCACTGTCACTGTAACCCAAATCTAGGACCCATCAATTAGCCTTATTGTACACCACACAGTTGTCCTTGGGTTCAGTTTTGGGGTGCTAAGATTTCCCATGGAGCCAGTTCCTATCACTCCACAGACAATCCTGCCCTTACAAAAAAAAAAAAAAAAAAAAAAAAAAGGAAGAAACTAAAAGAAAGTAAAGAACAGAAAGTCAGGCAAATACTTAAACACAGAACTCATCTCTGCTGCCTTTGGGCATTTCAAAAATCACAAGAAGCACTTACTTTGCTCTTCTTGCTGCTGGACATTTTATTCCTGAGGTAGCTGAAGGTGCGGCTGACTTTTGTTACACCTTTACCAGTGGGGACACTGCTGCTCTCTTCAGATATGCTAAAATAATAATAAAAAAAAGATAGAAGTTGATTTAGTTTTGTTTTCTTTTCTCCTTCCCAAAGCATCTATTAAATGGATAGATTATTTTTAAAGGAAAAATGCATTTATTAGCCAATAGAGTCTAGGGTTGCTTTACGGTCTAGGGTTACTTTATGGTGTTTTACCAGAGAAGAAAAAATTAAGACAAAATGCCAATCACTCATTTTGAGATAAATTTCAAGGAATCTTCATATCTGTTTTGAAGCAGGCCATGCCACAGTACCCTCTGCTGCTCCCCTTGTCAAATAACCAGGAACCATTTATGCTGTAAAGAACCATTTCCTTCCAGAGAAAGGCATCTAATCAACTCTGGAAAGGCAGTGAATGTCTTTAACAGAAACCACACTGTCTGCAAAGCCTCCCCTGAGGAATAAGAATACCAATATTAAGTAAAAAAACACAATGGTTATGTGTATTAATGTAGGAATTTTTAGGATCCCAGATAATTTTTGCCAGTCTTTACATGCACAAGCCTGTGACTTCTTCAGCTATGATAGAAGAATACAGAAGAATACTGACAGTCTTTCAGTATTAAGTACAATACAAACCAAAAGCAGAAGAGCAGAAAGACACATTAAATCAAGGAGGAAAAAACAGCAGAGAGCAGAGGTGAAGAGCCTCCCAGTCACAAAACAAAGCCAAAGCTGTCAGTGACACAGAGACCAGACACCCAGCTCCCTCAGTGCCACAAATGCCCTTCCTCCAGGGAAGCAATTTGAAAGCCACCAGGAAGATTATCTTCTCTGTGCAACTTGCAAGGATCAAAAGTTAACATACAAAAACACAACTGCTTTGGCCTTTGTTATAGAGAGATAGAGAGAATTAGCCACAGGGAGAAAGAACTACTTTTAGTGTAAAATATAACTCAGGGTAAACTGATACCCTGCAACAATGCATAATCTGATGTTGTTAGCTATGAATAAACACAGAACCTTGTTAAGACATGACACTTAGAATAGACGTTCATATTCTCTGATCTAAAATATTCTTCAGCCTTTAGAGATATGGGACTGATTTTCACAAGTTCTGATTTCAGCTGAAGTGCTGTGGTGCCAGGAAGGCCTTTGGGTGTCCAAGGCCCACTGCAGGAGTCCCCCCAGGAGAGGCAGGGTGTCCCAGGATACTGTACCTCTGCACTGAGGAGCCCATGGAGCCACTCAATGACTGCGCACCTGCAAAAGATGGGAAGAGCAGGGGGTAACAGGTTAGACTGCAACCTTGGCCCACTGATTTCAGAAAACATGGTTTGCATATTGGGACGGTTCAAGAGGAAAGGGAAATGTTTTCCAGAAGTGGGTGTTTCAAACGGATTTCACGTGCTCAGGATAAAGTCTGTTCCCTGTATCCTTAGCTGTTCTCAAATTAGATGCTGAGGTGAAAGCCTGTTTAGTATTTTTATCACTCTTCAGCTATTAAGTAAAGACCATGCAACTGTTAAACTTGCTGGTAAATCAGGGTGTCTGAATCAGAACTGCCAATTCAATGACAATAGGCATAAATGAGAATCATTCTGAGACAATGCTTTTATTTATACTCCGCTAGAAAGGATCTATCGTGCAGCACATCGGGTTTCATGTATAAAACTTTTCTGCTTGATAAAATTGCTGTTCATTTTCCCATCAAAATCCTGAGGCACTTCATAAAGAGTGAGGGAAACAAGGGAAGCCTTATTCTGTTTTCCACAAAACATTACCAGCCTGGGGCTTCGTCATGAAACACTGCTTGAGGAAAGGCTGAATTTCAACACGAAGCTGAAGCCCTGCCAGTGGCACCAACTCTCTTGACACAAGAAACCTGCTTGCACAATGCACTTGGAGCAGATCTGGGAGCTGACACCATTTACCAGAACCATTGAAGAACACTGAAAAATCAGGATGAAATGATCCAGGACAGAGGGCTCTCTCTGAAGTAACTGGGCTTGCCAGGAGTCCAAAGAAACCTTCATACAAGCATTGTTTGCAGCCCTATCTGAAGTTCAAGAAGCAGCATGACTGTCACCTCACTAGGCTGCTGCATTTATACTGCAAGAAAAACAGTATTTTGGCTCAAATTCCCTTAATGCTAAGGGTGAATGCAAAAGAGCTACTTGCCATTAGAGGCAAAAATGGCCCTTTATCCAAAAGCAGTAAGTGCATTAGGAAAAACTGTGTGTAATACTAGGCTTTAAATACAGATTTTCTAACCACTGATTCAAGTGCCAACAGAGTCTGAGACAGAAATATCATTTCTTCATACTGAGAAACTAAAATACAGGCATACCCTGTTACCTAAACCCTGCCTGGAGAGCTGTGTTAATATTTCCCTTGCAAAATCTTTCACCTCATTAATGATTTATCCCAAATACACCAAAGTTTATAATACTGTAACATGTATGAAATGAAGTCTACTATTCAATTTCCAATAGTGATATTTTATTTTTTAATATAAAATTACCTAAGTGCCTACTAGGATCACACAAGTAATTTACATATTCACAAATCCTTGGTTAAATTTCCAGTGACTCTGGTTCCCATTTCAGTTGTACTTGCTAACCTGGATTAGCTAGGCCTCCTCAGTCTTTCCCTTTTTAAAAATAGACTCATCAGTCTGACTGAAATTAAATATTTCACAAACCTTTTTGTTTCTTTGCAGTTAATATCAGAAATGTGAACAAGCACTGAACCAGGAGCTGCAATAATTTGATATTTTTGACTGTTTTTCACTACGCTGAGAAAATATACGGCATGAAAACTACAATTATGTATCATTTATCTTTTACTTCAATAGTTGCTTCATCTTAAAAATGGGGGTTTCTTGGTGGTGGCAGGCAAAATGGATCCAGTGAAGAATAAGGTCTGTTTATGATTTCATATTTTAGATTATAATATAACATCACACGATCAACAGTCTGGTACAAGCTGTAAACCTCAGGAAGATAAGCATCGAAAATGACACATCTCTCCTTCTGGTTTGTTTCTGAAGAAGAACAGGGGAAGGAAGGCTTATTATTCATAACTTTTTTTCCCCTGTCATAACCAGGAACAAAATTGAAATGTGACTTCACAACCCACAAAAAAAATTTACGTTTTTCTTTCAAAAGCCAGAACTGCTATCTATGTCCAATGAACCTGGGCTAGCAGCCAAATTTTGCTCTACTTATCTGAACACCTTTTAAGCATCACCCACAAAAAATAATACATATGGTAGCTGGACTTGAAATAATTCATCAAGATCCATTATGCAGAACGCAGTGACTGGACTAGGACACTGAAACCAGCTTGCAATGCCTTAATGCTGTCAGTAATTAAAGTTTTGTGGGTCAAGAAATCCAAAAGCTTCATAATAATTGCCCAGCCATCTGAAATCCATGTCTTAAATATATCACCAAACAAACTTCAACTAATTCTCCATTTTCTAGAGAAAAACAGGCATGGAGAGGCTGAGGAGTGGTAACTGAAATGCCCATGCAATCTCAATGTTCACACATCCATCCTCTTATGAGAAATGAACTCCAAAGATATGAAAAAAACAAACTGGTCTGGGATTACTCCATTAAAA
>JAHLSL010000027.1:205713-256732 GCA_025920805.1 Petroica traversi | reverse complement strand
AACCCACAGTGAAGACCAGGAATGAAAGGAAGAGAATTTAGATATGTGCAAGGTGGACGGCATGGACTGTTTTAAATCCAGGAAGCAACCGAATTCTATTGGACTGGAAAGCAATTTCCCCCATCCCAGTATGGACACAAGGAATGTGTCTGGTTTATTTCAACAACCTAATAAAACATTCTTAAGAAATAGGAAACATTTTAAATTATCTTTGATAAGCATATTTAAAAAAATAAGAGGAGTCTAAATTACTTCAATTCAATCTTCTGCCTTAGTTGGGCTTTTTTTAGCAAGAGTTTGCAGGAGAAAAATAGCTGCCAGAGAACTCTCACCTGTTTCCCACAGAACTATTTTGATAACAATAACAGAACCTAGATATGAACACCTTGAGGATTTAAGGTGTTTGACTGCAATTTGTGCTTTTTACTTAGTAGGGGAACTGTGAAGCTGCTGTGAAGATTTTCAGAATTTAATAACCAGGGCTTCTGTCCACTTCTCTTCCACTGAGCAAAGGACTCACTGTCACCTATGGAGGGCAAGGATCTACCTCTTCTGCTAACTCCATGCCCTGCAACAAGCTCAAGGCAAGCACTTTGGTTTTAGTAAAAAAGGGAAGATGATTTTGCTGCTCAGAGTGGCAGGTGATGATATCTGCCACATGGATACAGACTAAAACTAACCAGATAAGACATGATGGTGCTGGTGTAGAAGATTCTTTTGATATTAATCCTTTTATTCTGCCATTAGTTTGTATTCAGATACAAGACTAAGATAATGCTATTAGACATCATGCAATGGAAAGGTTAGTTCAATGTTTGCAAGGTGAAATTCCAGTATCTGAAGCAGAAAACCAGATTTCCCTGTGTTTCCACCCATTATGGCTGCAACACACAGAAAACAATTACTTACTATCCAACTCCTCCTCATCATCAGTGGAAGAAGAGCCAATAGAAAAGAGAGTTTTAGACTTAGGAATGAGTGGAGAGATGCTGAAGGAGAAGGAGATTCGTCTCGATGGTCGAGTCCGGCCCTGGGCTGAGAAGTGAGTTAACAGAAGACATTAGAGCATGCTTGAAAATGCATTTAATAATAAAAAGGAGAGGAAAGCAGCCAAAGCAAACTAAAAGCAAAGCAAAGGAAATGTCTGCAAAGCAGCTGGCTCCAGAAAGGCAGAAGAAACAAAGACTTGAGAATGTGCAAATTCCAGAGGGTGCAGGTTTCAGAGGGCGCAGGTCTCACTACATGCACAGCTCGAGGTTTGAAGCTTTCCCTATTTTTGGTGACATTTTTTCATAGGACCTCTAAGTAAAGAATTACAGGCAGTTATCTTTCCATACAGAACACCAATAACAAAATAGATCTCTGGACAAAGGGCATCAGCTTCATTGAAAGAACTGCCAAAGACTCAAACCAGAACAACTCGAGATACCTGTTTAAAGGTGCTTTCTGCAGTTAAATGACACAGCAAAGCTGCCAAATATTAGCAAGGACAGTTTATCTGAAGTGTTGACTTTATTTACCTGGGAAGGTTCTTGCCACTTCTATGTCTAAAAAAACCCCAAAAATGTTGATAATGTTATGCCCTTCAAAATTTCCTGCTTTTAAAAGGAGACACTTGAACTTCCCTTCTCTTCTTCCAAAATAAAACAGAAAAAACAAGAATCCCTTCTGCCTTCTTCTAGAATTTAAGAGTCCTTGTTTTAAAGAAACTGCCTTAACATGAGAAAAGCCCCACTACACCCTCTCCTGTCCTTGCCTGGAAGATGCCTACCAAACATAGTGCCAAACTCAGCAATCAGTCCGTGACATCAAATATCCCATCATTTATTTTTAAGAGCAGCCCTTGCATAGCAGCAGCTTTGAAACAATTCTTTGCAAGTACAATGGTCTCTGAAAAGATAATTAGGAGCCAGCTAGCCACTCTTCACTGAAACTGGATTCCCAAAGGCCTTATTTCCCATTCTCTTCATCCAGGCACAGGTGGAGAGCTCTGAGCTGTGACCTGATTACTGGACACCCACTGCTCACATGGTACATCTGTGTGTCCTTGGGAAAGGTGACTGGGACAGGGTTGAGGAAACTCTGCCCCTGGGACAGGTGTGACCTAAGGGTCCTGCATTAAACATCTTCAGCACATGCATTCAGGCACTTTTAAGCCGTTCCATGAATACATCAATTCACTCACAGAACAGGGAAAACAAGCTAAAGACTTTATCAGCATTAAACTTTCAAGAGCAAGATGAAGCAATTATTTTTCTCTTTGTATAAAACATGTCCTTTCAGCCACATACAGTGAGGGGTTTTTGCATGGCTGGTATTATACATCAAAACTGATTTCAGAATATAAAAACAATGTCCAAGGAACAGCCAATGCTATGCAAGCAATGCAAAACAAACTCCCCTGAACACTTCCTCCAGCCATTAGTCATAAATGCCAATTGCCTACAGACAATTTGACTAAAATATGCACAGTTTTCCAAGTAAGCAGAACAACCCTAGAGGGACCCAATGAAAGGCATTTAAATTGAAGAATTCTTAGGAAGACCCATGCAATTAGTTTTATTTATACTGCTTTATGAAGGAGATGGCCTAGTGTTCCAGACCTGAAGAACACAATTAGGCAACACCACTTTTTCTTCTGTAGTCTACTGTCTATTTAGACTAAAAGTCAAGATAACCAATAATACTTTACTGTAAATGGAACCACCTTTGCCAGCACAGTTCAACTTCCATTTCAGTGGTTTTATTTATAGCAATTTTTGGCTTTATAACAGTGCTCCACACTGGAAATTTGCTATTCCAAGGCTAAAAGCATTCTTCTGAGCACTCCAGCCAACAGCTCTTGTGACCTCCCTCTATAAAATGCTGAAGGATTAACATTGTGGATGGCCACAGCAGCTCTTGGAACATCTGACACATCATATGGAGTGTGGGCTAGGAATTCAGTCTTGGAAATTGCTCCTGCCTCAGCACATATGACAATAAACAGTAAAAATAAAAGAAACCCCTCCATATGTTTACTAATCTGGATTTAGTTTTTAAAGTTCAGACACATCTGCAGAGACCAGAGGGTCATGTTTTTTTAAATATCTACCACAAAATTATGTAAGTGGAATAAAGACCTGAATTTGTCCTAGAATTCACTTCCATGTTATTCTTGCATAACTCTTAAGTGTCCTGCTAGAAAAACATGAACATCAAACCCAGATGACACAAGGGAATTTATACACCAAGATCTTCTTGTAAGAGGCACTAAACTGCTTCACATGTCTTATAGTCACAATTCCTGGAACACTTCCAGGGATTGGTCAGCCAAAAACTTTTTGGGTGATTTACTGAAATTTCTGTAGTCAGGAAGGTGTCAGGATTGGAAAAAACCCATAAGCTAAATTTTCCAAGTGATTACTCCTTTTGGATGGTCACATCAACCCCTCAAATGCTCTGATTTTAAAAAACCACCTTCCTATAAAAATGTGGCCCTTCTGAGATGTCACAAACTAATGACTGAGAAAACAAAACTGACAGGAATGTTAGTAATTTTTACATTTAGCGTCCCAAACTCACAGACATTTGCCGCAAAGCAGAAGACTAACCCTGCTACTTTGTCCACAGACCCTTTGGAGAGGTTACTACATCTTTTTCCTTCTTTCTCCAGGGACCAGGGTGGCCAGGCTGGCTCTAGAAGAAGACGGGATAATCATGCCTCCATGGCATTTTTTTAAGGCCAGGTCACAGGACACTTGAACAGCCTCAGCCATCCAGGCTCCCTCAGCCACTCACAGCTCATTTTTGGGAAGCCAGCCAAGTTTTTGGTGTTTGATCACAGGCTGGGTGCAATGCCAAGAAATCAGTTGCTTCAAAAAACAGTAATGAAGACCTTCAGCCCAAGGAGGGAAGAGGCAGGGCCATTGCACAGGGCAGATCTGGTCACTTCACAGGACACAGCTGCCCCTGTTTTGGTTACTGCTGCTGGGGGACACATCCGTTAGGCCACGTTCTGATTAAACATGGAATTATCATGGTGAAGAATTTAAAAATATCTCCTACAAAGCACAATCCCTGTGAGCTTCTCCCAGCAAGCCTCCTCCAGGAATAAAACACCTTTCTTAAAGCACCATGTTGCTTTGCAAGGGAGAATCATATTAATAAAGAGGAAAGATCAGACCCCATCACTAACTGAAAAGATGTCCTGGGTTGGCCATATGACCTGTTTGTATCCCCAATCGTCCCCTTGCTTATGCTGGACATTAAGTTCTGCAGCTTTAAGTTGGTCCAAGGAAGACAGTGAAAGTGAAGGTGGAGGAAAAAAAAACACTCGTCGTTTGTCTGCAGGATACTACGAACCAAGGCCAAGAGAGAGGAGAGGCTGCATTCCAGCAGACAGCGTTATCTCTTTTTCTTTCTTTTTTTTTACTCACTCTGTTGTGGGGGGTGCTGCCCGAGCTCACAGCGGAGGGTTTCTCCTCGGATTTTTCCCGGCTTTTTGCAGGGAGAGACTTTGTTTCTTTTGCTGGGAATTTTTTCTTTTTTTTCCTCTTCCTGGGACTGGTTGGCATCGCGTGGGCCCAGGACACCAGGGAACCCCCGGGGGGCCCCCCCCCATCCTCGCCGACTTCTACAGCCGGGCCCGGCAATCGGCCCCCCCACTGGAGAACTGAACCGGACTCAGACGGACTCTGAATCTACCATCTCTTCAGAGGAAGGAGAGGTTTCATTGTTTTCATATTATCCAAATTCTCCCTATACTTGTAAATATTCTATTTGTTAAATAAATAGTTTTTTCCACTTTTCTCTAAGGAAATTCTTCCCGGACCGGTAGGGGGAGGGGCGATTGGGATCGGCTCTTCCTAGAGGAGACCCCCCAGAGGTTTCCTCCTAAATATTTGCCCTAAACCAGGACAAAAGACAAGAGCTAAAATGTCAATAGGGTTTCTGGCTGGCAATTAATAAAACGAAAACTTGTGTTATACATCCAAAGCACATCCAGCTGCAGCATTCTGAATTACTTTTTCAGCTGAAAGAATCAATTCAGCCAAGCTGCAAAATTAAGTGCTTATTATTGCTTCAATTAAGCTCAACTGGAAAATTTTATAGAATCATCTTTTATTATTTTCTTCAGGAGAGAGATTCAATAAATTACACCCAACTGCTCCAAAATATTTATCTCAAAATGAACAGCAACAAACTCCCCCAAGGAGATCAAGACATGGATTCTCAAGTTTCCACCTATCAGCTTTAAAAAAATCTAGATGCAGGGAAGTAAGATCTCAAGTGGAATTTACCTGACAACAAAGGAAGGAACACTGAAAGGATGCAAAATTAGATCCTTTTTTTTTTTTTTAGTTAACAAACTTGATAAATCATAGTTGTCATATCAGTAGTCTAATTTAGAAAGGAAAAAAACAACCCATACAAAAGAAACCCAACAGAAAGAAAACAGCAGGGATACAGTGGGAAGAAAAAAACTAAACTGAGTGATATCTGCCTGTCCACCCACTATTCCATACAGCAGTGACATGTGTACTTCATGTAATAAAGGAAGCATGAGTGGGCAGTAGCACACTTTGCCTTGGGAAGGTAGCAAGATACACTCAATTACACAGATGACAGAGTGGATAAGGGAAAAACTGGATTACTCACTGTCGAGCACTGGTTTGCTAATTGACATTAGAGACATGGATTTGGTCAGTGGAGATGAAACAGCAGAAGAATAGAAATTAAATCCTTGTGGCTGCGATGTTTGATGCACCTGCAGAACAGAACAAAACAGAACAGAACAGAACCACACTGAGCAAGTAAGTCAGGAACAGAACTGTTCCAACTTCAGATCCAAGTTCAGGGTTCATGTTTACTGCAACTCTCACTTTGAAACTGTGAAACAGTGCACAGGCGAAATGCAACATTTTGTTTTGTCTTTGAAATGTAAGACAACTAATTATGCAACAGAGAGACTGTTTTTCTTGCAAGACATTACAAAACAGATACAGTTAACTCTCTGATAGCCATGGAAATTGCTGATGTGACTCCAACTCCTCAGCAGAACTAGACTGCGGTTCAACACGGTAAAAAAAAAATCCAATGCTTAGCAGCATGTTCCCCAAAAATGCCATTCCTCTAAGCAAGAGAAGACACAAGAGTTGTGTGGCCACAAAGAATGAAGAACAAAATTTTAAACAGTTGGAGATTCCTCCATGTTAAAGATGGAAGATTTTTAATATTATGTATATGTACATATAAGGCGGAAGCCTTGTCAGACTGTCACTTGGGAAAATGACTTTCAAAATGCTGATGTCCCAGTAGTTGGACAGATTTACCTGGTGGTTGTATTCTCTGATTTCTCCTTGCTCAAGCTCCTCAGTGAGCAGTACAAGGGACTGATTGCTGGCAAGTCGACTCCTCTGGAGGTCTTTGGAGCTCAGAGAAGAAGCCTCCAGGTTTGTAGAGGGCTTCTTGTTCTCACCAGAGTCTCCAGCAAGGCCTTCTAGGCTGTAACTAAAGAGAAAGCACAGAGGTCAGATGCTGCCAAACTCTTAGGGACCAGTGTCTTTCAGCACAGAGCACCTGCAAGTGCAAAACACACAGCAGGCACTGAAGTGTGCAGGGAAATGCAGGTGTTATTCCTCAGAATGTTCTTTTTTCTTCAGAGCAAACAGCAACATCTCTGTGCCTCTAATGACATATAAAGGTTGCTTGAACGACCATTGAAACTCCTGGTCAATCACCTTTCCTACTGCTTTTTTTACTATTTTTAAGTGGTGCACAGAAAAACCCAGAAACACCCCTTCTAAAGATTTTGGCATTTCCACATATTCTCTTTGCTAGTTTTTTATTAGGCTCTCCCTTGGAATAAAGCCTCTCACATTAAATTACCTTGTACAGCACAGTGCTGCCTGTCCTGGACCAATACCCGTCCCAGCAGCCACATCAGCTGCTGTAACACTCACCTCTGCAGCCACATCCTCTGAATCTATTTTAAAACTTGACATTGCACAAAGTTTTGGCACTGGTAATGTCCTTTATTCTGAAAAAGCTGGTTTCTTTTCTACCCTTGCTGTGGATTTGTTTTTAAATTCAATAAATGTTGTCTCCATCATGCAATCAATTTTATTTTATCATCTACTGAGGGAGCTAGGTCTTGCCCAGCAGAGCTGGACAATAACTCAAAGCTAAATAAAATACTTAACTTTTGCTTGCAGAACTGTTAAAAATAAAACATTTGGCCAAACTCTGTAGAGACAGGTACTGAAAGACAAGTGACCTCTGCAGAAAAACAGTAATACACTCTCACCTACACAAAATACAGCCCCTCTCACATGGGACTATTTAATCTGATAAATCTTGCCCCAATATTCTGCTCCTGACCCTCTTGCTCCTTGTACCAAAGCATCAACAAACTCACTGAAATGCCACTGTGGGTTCACTGGATGAAGCTTTACAGATTCCCTTCCAAAGACACGAGCACAGATCCATGGTTAATGTTTGATTTGATACTCACTGAGCCCAAGGCCTACCCTGGATTTATTTCCCAACCCGAGGCTAATCCTGACATCCAAGTGGTGAACAAGCTGACATGAAAACAGATGAAAAACAAAACATACTACAAGCTGTACAGATGATTTAAACAACCAGAGGAGCTTTAAATTCAGGTAGACTTGCATAGCAGTGATTAATGTTCTACAGTCCCTTAGAAGCATTAAAAAGCTCATAAATATAAACCTTGAAAGCAAAAACTGCAATAAACTGTGAATAAGATTTAGTAGCTTTTAAAAAACTTTTTTCATGGTAATTAATGAGAAAAAGAAAACTGGTTGAAGCATTTATAATTTAATCTGCTTTAGGAAGATTGTGACTCATCAATGTGTATCACCAGCAGGCATTTAAAAGTTTATTCTAAAACACCTCTAGGTGGAAATCAGTCCCATTTCTACTGATTATTTAGGGCAGAAGAATATCTCTTTTTTACATTCCAAGGTGGCAGTAAGGATGCTACACAGTAGAGAAAAAAAATCATGTACTTGTGACAAAACCAGCTAAAACTTGCAAATATTAGCCTATAAAATAGTAATCAGTGATACTGGTCTGTAATTTGCTGATTAGAGTATATAGACCAAATGTAATTAAATTTGTTCCAGGAAGGGCAGGTTAACTTCTCAGTATCTACTCTTCAGAAGAAGAGTTTTGATAGCTCTACCCACAAGCAGCAAAAACTGCCAGAGAAAAGCTATAAAGCTATAAAATTTGGGGACTGGCTTCCAAATGATATTGGGTAAAGATGTGAGCTGCAAACATCAATCTCAGCTCTGGGACTTCCTACAGAAGATGCAAACTTTAGATGCCTGGGAAATTTTCATCTGTGGTGATCAGATTGGTTTTTTCAGAGAATGTTTTATACAATTAGTCTCTTTGAAGAAAAGCCTACATGTTACAATTTACAAAGAGCAAGTCTGTGTGAATTTAAATCCTTTATGAGATTGATCTGGTGCAGAGAGATGCTGAATCATATTTAATCTTGGTTTGATTCTTTGCCTGTCACAATTATCATTCCGATCATTGCTGCAGGAAAAAAAAACAACACGGCTTAAAGTAATCACGGAACAGAGCAGCTCAACCCAACAGTGTAGCTCTTTAGTGCCAGAGGCCAGTGGAAAGCCACCACCTCCACCTGCAGCCCAGCTCTGAGGATCCACTCCCAAGAGCAATTGCTGAACAAGCAGACCAAGCAAACAAACACGTGCACGCTTCAACCAGAGCAGCAGGGCAGGAGGCGATGCACGGGAAGCTGACAACAGGGTGTGTGCAGTGCAGGCATACCATACCTTCTACAAGTAAAGTCAGGACCCATGGCAATGTACTGTACGCCTGAGGGACACCAGCTCAAACTAGGAACAGCAAAAGAGGCAAAGAAAGGAAAAGGGCAGTGATTATTGGATTGTTATGGAACACAGGGGACATTAAAAGACTTTCTCTCTCACATATCTTAAAAAAAAACCAAACCAACAAACAGAGAAATAATGCAGTGGGACATGTCTGGTTGCACAAACACACCACAGCAGCCCAAATGCCCGAGTTTATCGCTGAACAGGGAGAAGGACAGCCCATGCTTCCCCCAAACCAACCCTATTAGCGAGTATACAATATACTGGAAAAACTACTCCTTGTGGGGAGAGAGGTTTTTGGGAAAAACAAGGCTAAAACATACCAAAACAAATTTGTCAGTAATCACACACAGCCATTGTGTTAGTAATGATTAGTATTTTCCTGGTAACTCTCCTCCTCAAACCAGAAAAAGAAACCCTTACAGATATTTCATAGTGAGTCCCCTCCATAGAAATATTAACAACCTCAGGCTACACTAAGGAAAAATAAGGAGAAAGACACATTCTTAAACGCTGCACAGCAAATCAGTGAAAGAGGCTGGAAGAAATAAACAGGCTCATCTTACTATTAACTTGGGATTAAATCAAGAGTGCTTCTAACTAAAAAACGTTTCAGCTACCATTCCTCAAAAGTGTCCCAAAGTTGCATCATGAAAGATATAAGAAATGCAAATACAGAATGCATATATTTTGGTTCTTATTTTAGACTGTTTTTGTTATTTTTTTTCTCTGTTAGCTCACGGCCCAATTGCAGGTTTTGCAGAAACAGATAAATCCATCTTCTTGTCAGCGATGACATTTATATGACCCCTAAATCCTGAAAAAGCTGTTCAGGAAGCATACATTGTCTGAAGGGAATTTTGCATCAGCACAGGTCCTGCTCCCAGGTCCTGGTCTGAGATCCATGCAAGGAGGGGACATGGCCAGAGCACGTTTTGCTCCATGACAGGAGCCTATGAAAAGGGCAGAACAAGTTTAAGCATTCTTGGACCAGGAATTGTGAGTGCCAGAAGCCTCTGAGGGCACAGACGAAGGTTTAAACCCACTGAATGCATCGTGTCATGCCAAGTCCTCATATTGTTTCCACACACAGTGCAACACTGGAAACATTCTGGAAGGGTTTGACAATTGGAAACATTCTGGAAAAATGTTCAGTGGCAGAGTTCAGATAATTGCTGCCTGTTTAATGAAGGAAACCCCAGATGAGCTTCACCAGGAGCTCTCAGCACAGTACTATGAACATTCTTCATGAAAACATTCCTTCCCATAACATGCCAATATTTCCAAGTACTTCACCATCCTCACCCAACTCAAACACAGATAAAAGTGGCAGATGTGAGTATTAGTGGGGGATGGCAGGGACTAAATACTTGTGTGAAATCAGAGAGGAAGCAAGTCCTGACCACAGGAAATCCACCTCCATCACACACAATCTGCACTCTCAGGCTGGATTTGGCCTCCCAGTGGGTCAGTCAGACCTGCTCAGGGGCAGCTGAGAAAGCATCCCAAGGAAGGTGTCACACATGCTTCCCCCTCTCCTTGCTTCCCCAGGACATCTGCTTGTGGCCACAAGAGCACTGAGCTTGGTGGACCCTTTGAGATATGTTTATGTCACCTTGCTTTCCAAAGTCACTCATTTTTGTGTGGTCCCTATTCAATCAAAGGAGAGAAGATTTTCCTCATTAAAGAAATCATGTAATGTTTACACTAAGTTTTAAAAGATGCCTCTATTCCTGACCATTGCTGTATTACAGTGATGATCCCAAATGCTAAAACTGCAGGGGAGGGAAGCAGAGGAGTAGAGAGAGGAAAGAAGAGGAGCCCTGCATATGCAGGAGGAAGCCTGGAAGTGTTAAGATCTCAGAGAAGGAAGGAAGGAGATCTGTTGGCAAAGGCTGAGAAAAGCACTCTTGCAGAATCACAGTCTTGCTGGGGAGCTACCCACAACCTGTTGGCAACATCATGAAATCCTAAAAAGATCAACCCAGAGAATGCAGAATTCCTTTACAGAAGACAGCTTGGGGAGGGGAAAGAGCTGTTATCTACATCAGCCTTGTGGGAGAGCATCAACTGCTGGAATCAGTTTCAGGCTCCTGCTCTGCAAGTGGGGTTAGAGAGGATGATTCCACTGGAGACCAGAGTAAGATAGTGTTTATGAAAGGATTATCACACATTTCAGATATAACCAGGTATTCTAGACATTTTCTGTATTCCAAATGTAAGCTCAGTGTTTCAGGACTTTGATTCTAAATACAATCACAGCTCTTACAGAGGAGCCTTAAGAGAACACTGATAAAAAGAAGTTCATTTGCATGAGCTGAGAAGACAAGCACTGCACTGCTTCCTGCAGTGATGCAAATAAAGTGGCTTCTTAGAAGTAAAAAAGCATATTCTTTCCTGTGCCTTTTTAAAAAATTTCTTTTTAAAGAGTGTTCTTTTGAACTGTACACCGCTGCTAGGGTTCACTGACGCTGATGCTTGGTGACACGTGGTGATTTTTTTTGGTCATAACATCATGGTAACATTCTTTTCACATGTGGGAATGTTGCAGTTTGTTTAGAAACACATCACCCCATCCATATTTCAAGGGAAGTGAAATCCTGAGTTAACCCAGCACAGGAGGGGAGGTAGCAGGCTCACCAGGGGAAATGAGCCAAGGTTGAACCACTGAAGGACAGAAGTTCAACTTCTCTTTTTTCTTTAGTCTAAAATGTCTAAGTGTGGACAGCCCACATCTGCTGTGTCAAAAATTAGGTATCCTCTTTTGCATACTAATAGCCAATGCAAAGGTTACATGAGCGGATCTGCATATCTGTGGGATGGATGAGAAACTGAAAGTTTGTTATAGAGAGGAAAAACACATGGAAGTAAAGAGAAAAACACACCTTATTTTCTATTTTTTAGTAAGATGCTTAAAAAACCCATCAAAAGAGCAAAACTAGAGCCATTTAATTCAACCAGCTGCAGATCTGCAGAGTATTCTCCAACTCTGAGATTGTGTCTGACCCATCCCCTCCCCAGCTGCCCCTCCTGCAAGTCTTGCCAGGAGTCTCTGATGTGCTTTAAATCCAAATCACACACATGCTCCCAGGTAAACCACTGTTTTAACAAACTCCAAATCTTACATGTGGCAAAGGCCAACAAAATAATATCTGAGATTTCTCTTCATTATTAATGTCCTGGAGAAAACAGCTCGAGCAGGTGCTTTGTGGGGCACAAAACCTGCCCTGGGTCAGTGGAGAGAGAAAGCAGCCAGGTGGGATGCACAGCTGTAATGGCAGCACTTCCAGAGGTACTCCAGGTTTACTAACATGAGAGTGTGGAGTTAGTAGACATTCAAACACAAAACAGTTAGTCACATTAGTTGGCTTTGTACCTTCTCCTATGAACGGGAGGCTTCTTTATACCATCCCCCAGAATTCGCATTGAACTGAAAATGAATCATGGAGAATGGTCAGCAGCTTGAATGAAAAAAAGAAATTAACAAATAGCAGCTAAAGGATTAACTTCCCCAACACACAGACAGAGGGAATGGACATACAGGGAAAATACAAAATGAAATATGAAAGAAAGTAATGAGTCTCTGTGTTTCTCCTCTCTTTTACAAATAAATCTGGGGTTTGGTTTTATTTCGTTCAGAAAGAAGGTCGCGCAGGTATTGAACATGTTGTAACTTTGCTGCTGCCAAAGCCAGGTCAGTTTAAAGTTTAGATAAGGCCAAACTCTTTGACAGAAGCTATTAGCAACAGTGATTAATACCAGCTCCAGTTTTGCAGTGCTTAATCCATCAGTGAAACATGAGGGTGTTTCTTTCTCCAGCCTGGACATTAAACACATACTGCAGCATTGTTGACAGACAGGCATTTCAAATCTGCCACAAATGTCAGGAATCAACTGAAGGATGAACATCCTTTTGCTGCAGCCTTGTTGGTTTTCTTTGTATTTTTAACAGGAAAACGTAGACACGAGGATTATCATTGAAGTGCGTTTGAGGAAAGACAGGAAACGAAGGGGAACTGAGCATATTTTCACATTTCCTTTAAGATTATTATATTTTTTCCTGATCTTTTCCGTGAACAAACTTTTACGCTCATCCCCCTTACTAAGAGAAAACATGTAACAGTGGAAAAGACCAGATTTTACAAAAGCCTGATTTTATTTTCTGTAGGCTTTTTGAGTCCTGTATCAGCACCTCTATCTAAGCTAGACGTAGCTATCTTTGTTATCAAGGTTAGGACTATTTTTGGTGTGGATGCGGGCTGGACCAGGCTGCAAGTCTTTGCTGGGGCAGGAAGCACCTCAGAGCTCAGCTGATGGTGCACTCTGTCACCCCATTCCTCCTCCTGGCTGCACAGGCCAATTCTGATCCTTGGGCTGGTTTTGGTGGCAATTACACTTGATTTGGTTATTTTTCTCCTCATTTAGTGAGTGCAACCTGCTCACCTACAGAGCAGAGAAGCACCATGGGGGCCCAGAGGAGGGGAGGGAGCACAAGGGGTGGCAGGTGGTGGGAGCAGCACAGATCCAGCCCATCAGCTGAACAAACCTCAGCCAAGGCTTGTGCTCAGTGTTACTCCAAAGGTTTTCAAAAGTCAAGCTGCAATAAAGACTTTTCCCCTTCAAATGGAAAAGCTTCTACTACATGTGAAATATATGAATAAGCAAACACTCCAAATTTAAGTGATTTGTGTGAAAGTCACTTGCTTGCACTTTGCTTCCTCAGTATTTGTTGTTGCTCACTAAGCAACCAGTCTCAACATCACAACAGCCATGTATGAAAAGAACAAAGAAAACAACAAAACGACACAGCAAATAATCCAAATTCCTTTCTAACAGAAGCACAAAAACAAACATTAACCTAATCAGCACCACAGACCCACCCAGCTTTTCTTTTTTAATTAAGCTACATTACAGCTATCCTTATGCAGCTGCAGCTGTATGAGAACGTATGAAAACAATTATTGCTCCTTTAACTCAGATTTTCTTTCATTTACAATGAATGTATTTTCCCATATCAGAAACAGCCTCCAAAATGTGATGCAGGAGAATTTAACCCCATATATTCTGTGTTAGCAGTGACTGCCAGCTATGCAGTTTATCATCCTCAGAAATCCTTATGCATCAGGCCCTATACTTAAAAATAAATCCTCCCAAATGGGTTTATGAGCTTATGGACTCATTCCCTCATAAACCTGCAGGTATGCTGACTCTTTTGTCCCTTTTAAAAACTGATGGGCATTACTTAACTTATTTAAATATTACCTGGGGACCAGGAATGAAACCCAAAAAAGGTGACAGTGTTAAACAGCAACAATAACAATAAAAATCTTTCACTGTATGTTACTTAGAGGATCCTGAATGGTTTTTAACATTGGCTTTAAAAGATGAAGGGTTTACAATATTCCTTTAGTGATACCCACAGCTGCTGTGTGTAAAGGATGCACACATTCCTGATGGGAGGCTCCTGCCTCTCCCTGGATTATCCAAAGGGCCAGTAATCATTTTCAGGAACCCGTTGTGAGTGGCCAGTTTTAATTTAATGCCATCCAAGCTCATGCAATGGTTCTGTTTCTGTCAACAGCAGAATGTTTGCCATGAGGACACACCAGGCAGCCCAGAGAGTGGCACTGCTCTGCACACCTGGGCCTGCAGCCTCTGTGAGCTGTAGGGAGGATACGGCACATTGACCCTGCTAAAGCAACTGGCCATTGATGCTCTGAGAGCATTTAAGCACGTTAAAAACACAGGCCAAACCTCCACAGGGCTCAGAACATGCAGGGTTTGACCCAAAGCATCCCACAGCCCAAATGCTGAACAGTGCAGGGCATGACAAGAAACCTCACACCAATTTACTACTTCTTGGTGTGCACCTTTATTTCATTTTCTTCCCCACTGAAACGGGGGACAGAGCAACTTTTCTTCCCCATCACTTGTCACCAGCATGGACACACTCATGTGGCTCATACACCTCTCCCTCTTGTACCTTCTGAAAGAACAAATGGGAAAATTTCCCTTTTGAATCTTCCTGAACAACACCAGGGACATGAGTGATGGGTTAGGTAGAACTTACTGTCCATGAGAGACTGAGGTGGAATCAATTCTGTGAAACAGGAAGGACCCATCTCACCATTATGAAGAGCTGCCACAGAATTTTTTTAAACCCTGGTGCCTGTGTTATATCTTAATACAATCAGAGCAATAATGGTCATGTTTATTTTGCAGTCAGTGAGATTTAACAGTCCAATAATTCCTTTGTACAGAAATGGGTGGTGACAGTTCTAATGGAAGACCTGTCCCGAGGTAATTCCATTTACTCTGGAAAGCTCAAGCATACTGTAGGTATTAAGTGCTTTAATCCTGAAAGTTAATTTAAGAAAAACCAAACAAACATACATTAGGAGATAGTCTTAACCTCTTCAAGCGAAAAAGAAACAATCAAAAGTGATGTGCTCGCTTCTGATAAACTCTTCAGTTTTATCACGCCAGGTTCAAAGCTCAGATAAAAATGCATGAGTGGGTGCAGAGGAAATCAAAGCAGCTCTTCACTCACCTCCTCTGATTGATTTCTGCCTCATTGGTGGCGTTCCTGCCCGGCCCCCAGCTGTGCCGGCGGAAAGGGGACAGTGGCCGCATGGAGTTGCGTAGGACAGAGGAAGGAGTGGGCACGTCTGTGATGTTGTCCAGCTCCTCTTCCTTCTCTCCTCCCTCTGAGGGCACCATGTTGGTGCAGCTGCCATCCAGGCTGTGCCTGTCCTTGAGCTGGGCGAAGCTCCCCGTGGGTGGGAAGGGCAGGGATGTGTTGCTGCCCAGGGACAAGTTCCTCTCCAGGGACATGGTGTCATCTGCAGAGGAGCTGGAGCTGGTGACATCGCATACAGACTGCTCCTCCTCAGGCTGCCGTGGGTAAGAAAAATTAAAAATAAGTTAAAAGCTGAATCACAGACTGGTTTGGGTTGGAAGGGACCTCTAAAGATCAGACAGTCCAACACCCTTGCCATGGGCAGGGACATTGTTCATTAGATCAGGTTGCTCAAAGTCCCATCCAACCGGGACCTGAACACTTCCAATAAAGATAATACATTTAACATTTTCAATAAACTCAAATATGTGTGTATTTCACACAAGCTGAGAGATTCCTTAGTCAATGGCATAAGGAAAATTAACCATCGGAGAACTAAGACTTTTTGCTCTGGTTTCAAAAGGGGCTGAAATGCTCTGCAGGATGATATTTCCCACTCCACAAGTCCCTGGTTGCCACAACCCTGGGCTCCCAGCTCAGATTCTCTTGCCTGCCTTCCTCTCCCCAATTCTATGTTTCATCCTGCACAGCAAATCCTGCTCCTCTCACCATTTCTGGCTAAACCTGCTATCAATCAAGGTGCCATAAAACTGTCAAAGGTTTACTGAGAGCCAGTCATGGGGAAGGGGGTTATCACAACTCCTGATGACAAACTCCAGCCTCTCCTGTGGGACTGGGATGGGCTTGTAGAGCTCAAGGGCAATGCACTGTTCCACTGCATCATGCAACACAAAAGGGGGAATTACTCAGTAGCAGAAAACAGAGAGAGAGAGAAAAAAAGCTTAATTCCCCATCCCCAACTACTTTCCATTAAGCAGAAAGTTAATACCAGGGTTTGTAGCATTTTTCAAATCCAACTGTCATCCAAAAAATATTGTTCAACAGGATCAACCACCCTGTATTAGAGCTTTTGAGTCATACTGTAATTTTTGGGTTTAGTTTGCTCCAAAAGCAGTATGTGGAAGCCAAACTGGTTCTCTCTGGCCAAAGGCCACATGCTGACCATTACAGCCCCAGAAGAGCCCATGCATATTCCACATTCCCTGCGGCCACCATAAAAAACACAAGCACCTCTCTGACATCACCTCCAGTCTGAAATGGTGTTTGTCCCGAGGGACTGACATGGGAAGTTTCAATTTATCCTCCTGCAGAGCCCTCTGCTGTATCATTTAAAATAATAACAGGCAGAGTGCTCTGTCAGGCCATACACAACAGGCCATTCAGCAAACCCCTGGTGGTTAATTGTCCTCACAGTGGGCTCAGGGGGCTGGGCAGGAGCTGAGTGCTCCAGGGGCTGTCAGCAAACATTTGGCAGAAGACAACTGGCTACAAATCCTGTTCTTGGAAGGGAAAGATGGGCATTAGACCCCATGGAGGAAGTTAAACAGGAGCAGTGTTAAACAGTCCAGAGACTTTTTCTGTGCTTTATTTGATGGGCACACGTTATAAGCTATAAGCTTTTTATTTAACTGAATAAAAAGAAACCGTGACATTAAAAAAAATCTTCTAATCAAATATTTCACTATTCAGAGCTAAGCCCTGTTTCAAGCATAGCTGTGTTTTATTTAGCTCAGCTTAACAGATACACAATAATGTTCCTAAGGTGGTTTAACTAAATGCTGTCACACTGCTTCCCTTCTCACATCCACCAAAGGGAAACAGAGGGGGGGAAAGAAAAAAAGGCAGCATTCACAGACCAACACCAAAGTACAAGAACCTTATAAACACAAAATATTAAAAAGCACACTAAAAATACATCCCCCTTGTTTCGATTTTGGACAAACTTAAGAGGAAATAGAGTCACCCCAGGACACCTTCAAAAACATTCACTTCATGTTAAGGTATGTCAAATATTAATGGTGAATTTCAGAAAACAATGTTCTTTAACTAGTAAACTATTACATTTGATACATTTGAATAGGAACTTGAGGTTTAAAGAAAAGAGAACTGAAATGGAAGCCCTGTGAAGTTGATTACGACATTCAGCATTATTCAAGAAAATCTGATATTTGTGTGAGTCATGATGAGAGCTTACTGAATTGCTTAAATACAGACAAATCAAGTAGATATTATGTGGATAATACTCCTACAGTGGAGGAAACAGTCTGCCACTTTTCTAAGGCAGGAAAATACTGTCAGACATTAGATCAGGCTGGATGGGGCTCTGCAGCAACCTGGTTTAGTGGAAGGGGCTTGGAACGAGATGAGCTTTAAGATCCCTTCCAACCCAAACCATTCTGTGATTCTGGAATTTGGGCAGCAGAGCAGGAGAGGTGAGGACCGAGTTGCCCCCCTCAGCTGTGCCATGGATGGGAGAGTTTGGAAACTTTCCATCTGAATGCAAGTCTAGTAACAACATCACAGAACACCAAATTACATCGGGAGGAATTTTTATTTCCCAGATGAGAATGCTGCTGCAGCTTGAAATGAAGAACAAAACCCACTTCCCTAACAAGGAAGATTTAGGGCTTTTATCGCAAAATGCAGTTCAAGGAGATGTTTGAAAAAAGGGAAATACATTTGTTCCATTTTAACTTTTACCTTGAGCATTCAACTGATGGCAGAACACAATAAACAATTCCCTTGAACTTGTAGCCCATGCTTATTCCTCTAAAAGTATTCTGCCGTCATTTCAATGATTTTTTTTTTTGAAACAAAGGAAAACAGTTAATATGAAAAAGGACTCTGTCTGAAAAATGCCAAGTGTGGCTGACACATCTAAAACATCTATATTGTAGTCACAACTGCAAAAAATTAGCTATCTGGCCAAGTGCCAGTAAATATGCATTGCTCTTTAATCCTATTTGAGTAAGAAAACACCACGTTAGCAGAACAGAATGTATTCTCTTCTTACAGGAAAAAGGAAACATTAAATAAATACTAATTTTCTTCAAGCTGGGCTCGCTGGATTGCACCTCAATGAATTCAGGCCTTAACTGTGACCACAAACCTCGTGGCCAAAAAGAGCCTTTACAGACATTTGCTAATGGGCATTTTCTTTGTCCTCAGTATTTACTGAGAAGCTTGTAAGAAAAAAATAAGATAAGGTGTAAAAGTGAGTATTCTGAGAAAGGACACATGTACTTCTCCATGAATAGGGATAACAGAAATCACTGGGATGGTGGGGGTATAAGATAACTTCTTCAACTAAATCCTTCCACTGTAGGAGGTCTTGATAAGGGGAAATAAAACGTTCTTTCAATCATTTCCATGATGACAACATGCGAAGTGCCAAGACACAAACTTTCTCTGTCCCCTGACCTTCAAAGACATTAAAGGTGCTAGAGTATTTTTAAAAAGATGAAAAAAATTAAACCTTAGAATACTAAAGTTTATTTGGAATACCATTCCACTAAAAGAGTCAACGCCTTTAGTTGACTTGATATATAATGCAGCAGAATAATTTTTAATTGGGATTTGCCTGTGGCTCCAGGTTCCCTAAAATCAACCTCAACAAGGACCTTCTATTAATTATTTATCATAACCTTTATGATTTGGAGTGGAGGTGAAAGCCTTTCCCTTAAAATTTTTATTCCTTTGGTTTTTTTTTTTTTTTTACACGGCTGTTGGGGTTTTGTTTGCTATTTTTTAAGAGATACAACGACTCTGAAAAAATGAATGCAAAACATTTATGTATCTGTGTATTTTCTTTGAGCAAACCAAAATGAAGGCAGAAATTAAACAAAATTCAAGACATTGAGTTGCAGCCCCTTCCTTTGGCAATGATCTGTGGGTTCCTACCACCCTTCATGTGAATCATTTCCCAAGAGGCACATTAAAAAGCTTCCCAGTAAGGCTGGACTTCGGTGGCTGGTTAAAAGTTAAGATGAGCAAAGTGTATGGGCTCGACCCCAGGATGTTGCCAGATGATTGTGAGAAATGACCTTATGCAGCATTAATCATTCAAGAAGGAGGATGCTGCAAAGCCTGCCCAGATGGCTGTCTGGGACAGAGAGGGAAAAGCAGATGACGAGGACATGGGAATGAAGTGATGACGCAAAAAAAAAAAAAAAAAACAACAAAAAAATTTTGCTAAAGCCATAGACTTAGAAGCAACTTCTGCATCTCAGTGACAGCCTGTAAAGTGTGAAAAAGGGGGCAGGTTTTAGTGTTAAAGCTCCCTGAACCCAGCAGCTCATGTTCCACAGCTCAGCACACATCCTTCAGGAGAGAAAGAAATGATACAAGCACAGGAGAAGGGAAGGAGATGGGAGAGGAGCACACACCACACACCAGGGACAGGGTGAGGCACCTGCAGATTTTGTGACCCCCACAGAGCCCAATTCTCCAAGGTCCTGGGACAGAACCAGGGCTTTCAAACTATGAATTTCAAGTGATGCCTAAGGAAACAGCCCAAAGACCCTGGACAGACAGCAACTTGTTCTTCATGCATTTATTTTAATGCATTAAGCAGTTAACAAAGAAGGAGTTATTTTTACACCATTAAAAAAAAAAAAAAAGAAAACAACTCTAGTAGACAAAAGTTCCACTCTTGCTCCACAGAAAGGGGAAACAAGAACAGAACTAGTAATAACAATAATCACCATGACACTGAAAGGTTTGAGATCCTCTTTTTGTTCATAAACATATTCTGTCTCTTCCCAATTTGAGATGGAAACTGTACTATTTCATAGGTTTATAAATAATCAACTACAGCTAAGACAAGCCTCTTGCAATGTTTTTAAGAAAAAAGATTACAGCCACCACTTATTTTGGTGGTCATTAAAAATATCTATAATTTGCATTTCTACCACCTGGACTCAGTACTCTAAAAGCAAAAAATATTTAATTAAGGAACAAGCTCGCAACACTAAACTAGTGTTTCTGGTCCTTTAGAAGTAACTTTAACTGTAGAAAAAATATGCAGATAAATCCTGAGAAAGGAGACAAGGAATCAAATTGGTTGGGAAAACAAATAAAGCAACTGAGGTTGAGATTAGCTTTGAATAACCCCCCAGACTCAACTCAGGAACTTTTTGAAGCCATTTGTAGACAAAGTCTGTAATCCACTGCATAATGAGAACAATGCAAAGGCTACCAAATTAAGAAATTCCCTTTCTACAAAGAAAAATAATTCCTGCCTCTGCCCTCTATCCACTGGCAATTGAAGATCTGCTTTCCCCACTACCTCCTCCCTTCCCTATGGCATCCCTGTTACACATTGCACTACCTATTCTGGTTACATTTTAATCTTTCTTTCTCGTATTTGAAGAAGGAAACTTTCCACATAAGAAAGGGAAAAAGTTAAAATTCAGTTTAATATAAAATTTGCAGCGTTCCCAATGCGCTCTTGTCCCACACTTTCCCATACAAGCATTAAATCAGGCTCAAATAGCAGCTGGCTGTTGCAATCCATGTCTCTCTACACAAGGAAACTGAAGACAGACTGCTCTGCCAAACAGCCCTGTGCTCTGACAATCCAGGTCCCAGATCCTTTTGACAGCGAGACGGGAAAGGGTGAGGCTGGTGAGCTCTGTGCCCTACCACATGCATTAAGGATGACTTTACTGTTCATTTATAGCACATGAGATCACTCAGCCTGGGCTGTGGTGTTTCCCATCGTCCTGGAAAATATTCACCACCATCTGATTTGGTTTCAGCAAACAGAATTCTGTTTCATTTGATACATTTCTCTGAAAGCCAGTGTGAAAATTACCCTGAGAGTTAAGTTTCTCAGAGTAGGAGCTGTGCCTGCTCAAACCTGTGAGCTGCAGCTGAACCAAAGAGTGGGATTTCAGGGAGACCAAAGTGATGGCTGCTCTAAAGAAGGGTCACATCCCTTTTGATTCTACATCACTGTATTCTTTCTGAATGCTTTTCCATCATCTGCTTATGCCAAGAAGAATACAGATTACCAGCAAGATGATTCTTCAAGAGCAAAAACCTAATGACCCCCTGAAAAAATTCAGGTTGCTCTGACGTAGATGCAAAAGACTGATGCCAAAGGTAGACATCCTCTGCTGAGGAGGCCAGCTCCGTCTCTCAGGTCTCTCCCACTCTTCCTCCTCCTCAGCAGCACAAAGGGCACAGGGATGACTAAGGTTAGCAATGACTTCTGTTGCTGATTTTAAGCAAACTTGAAAACACTTTCATTCTACTTGCACACAAATAGGGATTAGAGGTGTGCCACCTAGGCAACAAAACTATTCCCTGGAATTGGCCTAAGTACTTAGAGTGACAGTTTCCTTCCTATGACACTGAATTTACAGAAAAACACTGGTTACTCTGAGAATTACAGCATATAAATCTGAAGATGTCAGCACAGAGGTCACAGTTTGCTGGAGAAAAGCTCTTTGTTACATGAGTTAAAGATGGATTTCATATTGTCTGTGCAATCCCTAATGACCTTGCAAGAAAATCCACCTTTTCAACTATTCTTCTGGTGCCTGATTTATTTTTGGACAGACAAAATTATTTTCATTTTTCTACCATTGGATGCTGCACAGCTTTTGGAATTCTGCTGCAAGTAAATACATCCCTCATGTTGCTGCATCCGAGGAGAAGACTGGATCCTTCCCCTCTGTTTGGTTCCAGGATAATCACTTCCAGGTTTCCAACTCACCTGTAAAACCAAGATGATCTGTCTGTGCAGTGTGGGCTTATCAGAGGCTTTTTTAACCATATCTCAACCAGGCTTTCTTACCTTCCCAAAGACAAGGTCTTCCATCCCATCACCAGGCAAGGGGAAGAGGTCAGACTCACTCCCAGACTCTCTTTTAAGACCACCCTGTGACGAGGCACAGACACTGCTCAGCCCATCCTCCAAGAAGTTCTCACACTCTGCAGGAGCAAAGCACAAAGAGTCACAACCTGAGGCTTTCTGCAGCATCCACACATCCAAATCGCATCCTCTCAGTGAATTCCAGGATTTAAAACACACAGCTTTACAAATACAGCTTTATAAATTTGTTCACCTTCCAAAACTGCCTACGAATTCTCAAATATTTTATTCCAAAGTTTAAAACTCCTTTTTAAGTGCATCCCTGAAGTTCATGCTGCAAACTGAAAATCTACATGAAACAGCTGTAAACACTTGTAGCTTGAGGTGCTGATAAATACACTACATATGAAGTATCCCATACAATGTATAATGGGATGTTTCCTATCGATAGCAACAACTGCAAAATTCGATTAATGTTCAATAAATGTAAAAATATAACTTGTCAACATTTGCTTTCTTTCTCAAAGAAGTGATTTCCCCTATGTGCCAAGGTGCTTTTAGTGAACATTTGGGCAATTATTTAGGTCCTTCTTCTACACTTCTTACTGAAACAGCAGTAGTGTGAATTCCATGAAAAGTTTTACTTTAAGATTCAAAAATTAAGTGATTTTATAAAAAACTTTCATAACTCCTGACACTGAAATATAAGCATGTTGCATCTCTTTTTTTCTCAAATGCTTCCAGCTGTTTGCACTGGATGAATCAGGAGTACAGAACTAGACTGCAGCCCCTGCAAAAGCCCTCTCTAAAACTTTTAACAGACAAGTATTTCCCTAAGAAACGCTTGTACATATTTTATGTGTTCATCCTCCAACTGAAGTATTAAGGATAATTTTGGCAATAATTGAACACTTGTTTTTCTCAGTTTGAAATGTTTTATAATTATTAGTTAGTTTGGTTTTTTTTTTTAAAGAAAGGTGCTGTTTTGCAACCTCCTCTAACTAAACAGATCCAAAATGTGCTCAGCTGTCTGGAGAAGAGCCAGGGCAATAAAATATTGGTCACTCTTAAAATACACCTCACTAACTCCATCCTTGGTGACATCAAGCTTAAACATCAGTGAAAGGACGACGGGTTGGGTAGCTTAAGGCCATCTCTTTGCCATCCCCATCCTTAATCTGTACCTGACAGCAGCTATGGAACACCCCAGGCTCATCCCAACTGATGGGAGTGACTCCACTTGTGGAGAAAATATCATTACTTTGATAGTGGTGGGGCTGTTCCCACTTAGGGCAGGGGGAGATGGAGCAGTTGGAAACCCCATTACCCCATAGAGGAATTTCCACGCTGTGGAGAATTGGAAAAGCACTTATTGGATGCTGCAGCTGCTCCTGTTCCCCTTTCAGTAAACCTGGAAAATCTGAACTGCTTTTCCATCACTGAGGGGGAGAAGGGAGGGGAGAGAAGAAGGGGGGGAATGAAGGGAAAGAAGAGACGGAGCGGCTGTGAGGATGTGGGCCAGGGGCCGTTCATCCAGCTGGCAGCTAGCACAGCATGTCCACAGACTGAAAAACAAAGGGGCTCCAGCCACGTTCCACTGGAAAATCAGTGGGGACAGCCCAGATGTGCTGAGGGATGGATACCTCGCCCTGAGGATAAAGCACGTGAGGCAGCAAAGACTCCTCGGCAGGAGCCTCCCAGGGGCGGAGGAGAGGAAGCAGAGGGGAAGAAGGATGAGGAGCAGGGTGATGGGGACCCCCTCCAAGCACCACAGCTCATTTGTGCTTAGAAACTCATTCCCAAACCCCCTCTTCCCTACACTCTTCCTTTATTTTTGGTTGAGGGTATGCATATTTTCTCCATTTTCTCCCTCCCCTTTTCTCAGTTGGCTGGGTTTGCTTTGCACTGCGCAGACATTGCACAAAGCCAGGCTCTGTCTCTCACACCCCTGGCAACACTTCTGTGCATAATATAAAGGAAGAAAAACACAGAGACAAAAGGCCTAGGATGAACATTTCCATGCAATCTCTTCTGTACATTTTCCAAACTCTTGCGTCCTCCAAGCCAGGGCTGAGCCCTCCAATTCCATGCTGATAACTATGGATCCGCTACACTCCTCTGCACACCTAAGTTTAAAAGCACCGACAGAAAATGAGAAGCACCAGTTTCTGGAGTTACCTTCTAAGATCTGAGGTCTCTGTCCTTGCAAGCCATTTCAGCAGACGAAAAAGGCCCAATTCCTTATCAAGTACTGTATTTTTAAGTTAGGCACATTGACAGCTCATGGTTTTATTGCTGTTAAGTGTTGCCAGATTTTTATTGCCCTCTCTATACTACCCAGCACCACAGAGCAGCAGAAGGATGAATGTGCAGTAACAATATTATTTCCAGAAAGGCCAGAACCTGCATAACCTGAGATCCTTCTGCTGCTTCAGTCCATCTGGAGAGGCAATTTAAAAACCTATCTCTTTATGCTTGTGTTACAGACATGTATTACTATAGCTATAAATATAAATTTGCATATACAGCTACCTAATTATGCAATTAATATTATATTTTGATAGTGCAATATTGCATTAGATAATTAATAGGTGTGCAACTGATAGTAATCCACAGAAATACGTGATTATAGATCTGGCAAGTCAAATGAGTGCATGTAATTTTGCAGACAAATGGTTTGCAGTAACTCTTGCCTGAAGCATAAAAAATATTGTACCAAGAGGCAAGAGATTGACAGATAGAATTAGTAAAGAAGGGACATGGAAACACCACAGGTTCTTCTGTAAAAATACTCTTTAAACAGCTATTCAATGTTCCCAACACATTTAAACAGAACAATATATTATTTTTTAATAAAAAGCATTTATTTAACTTTAATGTGAGCTAGAACTTCTATTTAGGCTAAATCCCTCAGTTCACTAACCCACTCTATCCCGTCTCAGCCTACAGTCTGAAATACTGAGTTTAAATTTCATACTGACCCTCAGTCATTTTCTTCCAAATCTCTCAGATAAACTGAAGGAGATTTGGGTGAGACCCCTGCTCATGAGGTCAGCAGGGAAAGAAGCCTCCTCCCCATGAGCAGCCTAAGCAAAGTCCCCATTCAGGGCCCTGATAAATTACTCTATTTGTTTCAAACACGCATAATCCAATGAAAGGAAATGCTTTTTTTCTTATCTTGGACACCAACCCTCCTTTGAAGCTTGCCAAGACTAGATTTTCTGTCCCAGTGGAAGAGCCAGAAAGCACCAGCCTGCATGCAGGGCTGGGATGGGAGCTTAGCACAGCCGGTGGGCAAGGTGTGGGAACAATGGCTCTGAACAGCCTTCCTGCTTCCTGAGCCTGGAATCATGGCAACTTTCAGAGGGAGGGGGGAAAAGTAAAAATCTGAATCCACTGACTTGGGTCTAAATAATATGGATTTAGGAGTTCAAATTTCTGGCTTTTTTTTATTTTATCATATTATCCTTTTAGCTAGAAATCATGTCTGTGTGCCTCCCCCCCCCCCCCAACACCTTTCAAGTTTATTTAGAAAAAAAAAAGGGGGGGGGTAAAATCAAAATACTGAAGCACTTGAAATGCAGAGTTATTTGAGAGGTGACACATCACACAGCTCCCTGCTATTCAAGTGCTGCAGCCATGTGCAACAATGACTCACAGCGCAGTCATTACACAGGTTCTTTAATTTATGTGTTTTCCCCAACCAGGCCAGGATGTCAAAACTAGGGAGAAGAGGAAGGATAGAAAAGGTGCCCTCAGCACAAGGCTCACCTGGAGAGTCCCCTGTGTGCTTGCACTGCAGCAGGGAGGGGTCGGGACATGGCTCCAGCGGGCACCAGCTCTCACGGTTTATCTGCAAAACACATCACAGCACATCAAAGAAAGGCCACTCTCACCAGCACCCCTGCTAGGCTCTTCTCCAATGTCCCTCTGCATCACCCAGCAGATACAGAGTTATGGCTTAATTTTTTCCCAATAATAAAAATGTCAAAAGTAACATTTTTTTTTTCATCACTAAACAAACCATTAATAAATGGCAAAACCCTTTATTTCTCCGTGGAAAGTTTGATTTGAAAGTGGCTCCCGCTCAAGAAAGGAGTACAGAGGGAGGATGAGTCAGTGTTTAAGCTACTAGTAGAGGCCTGGATAACCTTGGCTTCAAGTCCCTCCTCCACTTGTAGCAGGACTGCAGGAAAATTCTGTTTTATGCCTCAGTTCACTACCTACAGAATAGAAATTCCTTACCACCCATACTGTTGTACAGATAATTAGCTCAGAGATAGCAAAGAGCTCTGATGATGTGGAATCAAGGGCTTGGGAAGTGCCCAGGTCATGGTGAGAACCAGAAGCACTTTGGGCTTGCATTAACTGGAACAATGATGATAGAAACGCCTATTTTAATACTAAGATGCATCACATGGTTTATTTCAACATCAGCCCTTATCACCTCACCCCGTCCTTCACCCTTTCCATGACTCCCAGTCTTTCAGCAAGGATGACTGATCTGTTCTCAGCCTCCTCCTCCCTCTGCCTGTGCTTTCATCTTCCTCACACAGGTTGTGCTGTCCAACATTTTGACTCTGAAGTCTGCTGGACTATGCACAACCCTTGGCTCATCCAGTATTCAATTCCCATCACTTTTGTCTGCAGCTGGTGGACTCTGGAAGCCCCTTTACTCTCTCTGCCATTTCTTTGAGCCAAATGCCTTTACTTACTGCCAAATGCATGCAAATCTCACCTGTCCCACACTATAAAACTCAGAAGTTATTTCTCCTCCTAACCTGCCTCAACACACAGGATCTCACATGGTAAGTTGTAGCTAAAAGAAAGCTACTAAAATGGATGACTTTGTCTTATTTTATATGTCAAGTATTTCTCCTGTCCTCTCTCTCTGGCTTTCCTTTCATGTCCTGAAATAATTTCTTTTCCTCTCTTACAAACAGCGAATTTTTACTATTTACTTTTTGCCTCTGACCCATGTTCAAATCTTCTCCATGATTCTGCCCTATTTTTGCAGTACCTTGCTGGATTCCCATCCCCTCAATGTCCTCTTTTCTCCTATGTTATGAAATGCACTGGTTTTGCCTTCTTCTTATTTTTTTTTTAATAAATTAAAACCAAGCCTCTCCTACCCTGACCCGACGTGCTGCTTTGACTAATGACCCATGTCCTTGTTTCCTCTCTCACTGAGATCACGGAATGTGTTACTGCAGTCCTTGGCTGGCTCCTCCTCGCTCTGGCTGTGTCCCCTGCCTGTCACCTGAGGGGCTCCTGCCAGCACCTCTGCTCACCTCCTGCTGTCCACACCACAGAGGCCACCCTGCACTCCCCCCCAGACCTGGCAGCTACTTGCTACAGCACATTTTTGTTCCTCAGGTTTGGTCCTCTTCCATACTTGTGCGATGACACAATGGGGTTAGGAGGGCCTTTGATAGGTCAGCTAGTCCCTGTCTGCTGTGCCAAGTAGGGCTCAATTATCATCTGAGAGGTCCTAATCCAACGGGCCCTGAAAATCTTCCAGTGGAGAGGATGCTGTGACCTTCCCCAGTCAGCAGCTCATGCTGACAGAGACAGGGAAGGAACAGAGAAACTCTGAGAGGGGAAAAATGAGGAGGAGTCTCCCAGGAGAGGTTAAGGAGATGCTGAGCCCTACCACAGTCAGGTTTCAGGGTGACCTCACTACATGTCCCACCTAGATGTCCCTCCCACCTCCACGGAATTTTGCAGGCTATTTTTCTCAGGGATGATGTCTACTTTGTAGCAGTTACTCCCTGACTCTGCTCACCCATCTGCATTACACAGATATTCACCCAAGACTCCATCACACCCCTCCATGTACATACATCCAAGATCTCAGTGTCCCTGCACCTCTGCTCCATACACACCTGTGTGTCCATTTTCTCCCTTTTACATACAGTACAGCTATATTAAATGAGAGGCAACAAGGGAAAGAGAAGCAGTCTTCAGTCTGAGAAAGGATTTCTAAGCAAAACTTCAAAACAATAATTTTTTTTTGCTTTCCAAATTGACATAAGGATGCTGCATTTTAACTGTTGCATGGACAGTGGGTCACGTTCTGATTATTTCAACAGAAGACACTCCCTGTTCTCAGCAAGGCTGTGTGGCATCTAACCTTAGCATCTAAACTTAACTTCAGAATCTATTCTTTCTTTTAGTCTTAAAAGAGCTGCAAAGTCAATAAATACCACTTTATGACTGTAAAGTCAATAAATATCATGCTATTATTCTTTTCCTTCCAGACAAAGCAAAACAAATTTGCACCACACTTTCCTATATTTTATTAAAGGCAAATCTTGAGGTTGAGGCTGAACACACATAGAAGGACAATACAAATGTGCTCAAATCTACACAAACAAAGGCATGACCTATTTCAGATACAAAATCAAATTCTATCTCCTTCTGACTGACTTGCACCTCCATCCTTCCTCCTCCAGAAGAGTCTGACCCTTCTTAATTTTAAACAAATTTCCATCAAATTCAAAGGCACTACTCCTGATTTATACTGATATCCACTACTGGAAATCAATAATTAAACATCCCATTCAATAATTAGCAGTAAGAAAGCAAAATAGGAAGAGGTTCAAGCTGTCTGTTGAATAAGCCATATTAGGCTGAATTAACATTATATATTTTCCTTTAATAGAACCAATTGAGTCATTCACTGAAAATGCATTATAGACATTGGCATTTTTTCAAAAAAGATTTGAGCATTTTTCCCATTTCCCAGACAGCTCTCTCCGTAGCCCTGTGGCTTTGCCAAGTATTGAAAACGTCTGCTTTTCTCTATAAAAAAAGTAATGAGAAAGTAACACTGTGGTTTAAGGTGCTGCTTCAGATATATTTGATTATGTACAAAATAAAACATTAGAAACTAAATATTTATCTCAGTAGCCCTAATTCAGGAAAAATAATAATCACCATCAAAACAAAAACAAAGGGAACCACTACTATATACAAGTATTCCCTAGGCCAAAACGAGCCCAGACAGGCTTTGAGGGAGGTTTACTGTGTGCTCTCAGGGAACTGGGTGGTCCATAGATACTACAAACACAAACCCCACTATCCACAGCCCAACACTGAGTACTGGGATCCCTCCTCAACACCTGAATTCTGCTTGTGTTTACTCAGGACTAGTGACTACAGGTACAGACAGTAAGAGCAGGACAGGAAACTGCCTTTAAAAAGCAGCTGAACAACAGGAGCTGGGGAATGCACCAGTATGGAGAAATTTGAAATGAGCTTGTCTTGGGATTTTGCAGGCACATGTGCACTGCATATGAGAAAATTCCTCCCTTTCCCCCCCCCAGTTTCTTTTTTTGCTGAGAGAAGCCCAATGACAGGACCACAGGCTGGTGGCCACAGATGATAAAAGCCTCACACTTTCTTGCTTGCACACTGATTATAGGTCATTGATTCCAGGCATTCCAAGTCTTTGTGGCGGGAGCAGAGGATGCAGCGCTGTTCCAGTGGCAGAGGAAATATGAAACAGCCTCTGGGAACAGAGTTTCAATACACAGCTTTTGAAGAAATGCCAGGAGAGAACCAGCTATTTTTCCATACAGAAGCCTGAATGTGTTTATCTGCAGCTCAGACACAGAATGAATCATGGGAGCACATCCCCAGGCACCAAATACTGAATCCTGGAGGATTTTCTGTTTGCCTGTGAAAGACCAGCAGGCTAAATGTTCAAAGAGGCCTTTAGGACACCAGCTGGAGCTGCAAGCAGCAGATGGTTCCATTGCTCTTTCTGGGCACACACAGGTATTTCCTGACTCTCAGGGACGTCTTCCTGCAGGCTCTGAACTTGAAACTTGATGTGACTTAATGCATAAGAAAAGGACAGCACTGGACAAGCTGTGAGACACTCCTGGCTGAGATGTCCTCTGTCCCATAGGAACAGTGAGTGACCCCAGACTTCACTCCCAGGCTCTTCCTTGCTCTCCCCCTGGTCTTGGACTAGGAATTATCTAATCCACTCCAGTGTGGTGCCTGCCCATAAAATCAGGATCAAGAACTCCTTCTCAAAGACATGCCAACAATATCTACGGCAGAGCTGTGTGCTGGAGGCTCACTAGGAGCAGGCATCTCAGGAACAAGGGACAACCTCGCTCCCATGTACTTCTCCTATGTTTCCAGCATGGAGAAATCCTTTTTTCTCCCTCTGGTTTCATTTTAACTCTTCTTGCCTTCCATTTCACAATAAAGAGAACACACTGACCTTTCAGGAAATCTTTTGCTATTGCAAAAGTTTGCACTTGTCAACCTCACTGGTCATTATATAAATCAACATTTCCAGAGCACAAGGAACCAGATGACTTTAACTTTCATTTCCTAGCAGATCCCTAGAGATTAATCTTCCCTCCATATTATTTTAACTTTGTCCTGAATTCGCAAGTTTCCATTTTTCTCCTTTTATTTTCCCTATCTCCCAGGCTATGATCTACCTTGCACCTAAAGGCAGATACTACTGCATACAGGAAAAAATTTAGGAGAGTAATTGTAGCGTGCTCAGTGTATCATTAAGTACTTGTGCACCACACTGAGTAATATCCATTTTAAATGTACATTGTAGAATGCAAGTAGTAGAAAAAAAGCAATACCCTAAATTCAATTATAACTAATTTCTTTCATAAGCAGAAATGACACAATGATTTTTTTAAAGTTCTATTTTTAATTATTTTCTAGTTCCTGAAAATGTCCTATAGGATTAAAGAAATTTGTACACATAACTGGAATTCAATGTTTATGCTGATCAACTCTAAACTTTGCAATTCCATTTACAATAAAATTATCCAGTTGCCTGCAAATCCTGCACTAGAAACCAAAGCAACAGTTGATTTACCCCTTCACGAAAACCACCTTTCAAGATCCTCTGAAACACTTTGAAAAGAAGTATGAAGGATAAGGCATCTGGAGAAGGAATTTCTACTGTTTTCCTTCAACATCTGTTGCTGCAGAAAGACTCCATGCACACAAAACTCACATCAAGAAGAACAATCACTGCTTTGGCAATCATCTTGCCAGACAATATTAAGAGCAGACATATCAATTTTCTTGCAAATTCCAGATTTCTTTTAATTATTTTGGTAATCTCCCTGCATATTTTCTTAGCTTTGGGGGAAGATATTAACAGGTGGATGCAGAACACAAAGACATTCTCAAATGTATGCCAAAAGGGACAACACTTACATTTCTGTCATGATTTGTATGGAGATTTTTCTTCTAGCACTGTGAATATGCTACACTGAGTCTTTTACCTTTACAGACCTGGTGACACCATATCAGGACAACATTTTTTCAAAGAGGTTGAAACTGACCTCACTCATAGCAAGAAGCCAGCAGGCCTATAGAAAACTGTATTAAAGGATTTCACCAAAACAGGCTCCTACAAGCACAGGACATTTTACATGACTGAATAAATTAGCTCTTTATGGAGCAAGAGCAACACTGAATTCCTAGAGTGCATTTGTCCCCCAGAAATGTCTCAGCTGAGAAAAGGAACGTGTGCCCCAAGTACATTTTCCCGCCCTTGGCACTGGGATGTCCTCCACCAGCAAAACTAAAAGTCAACAGACTTTAATTAAAGCTTTAAAAATAACAGTATTGGCGTTGCAAAAAACCCATCTCTTAACTAGCATGGGAACAAAATTCCCACGAATATGTATGTGCCTAATGTGAAAAGACAATAATTTCATCCAAGTTGCCCTCCCAGTTGTAATTCTACATGAGACACAAACAGAAAAACTCAAAAACTCTCTACATCAGAACCCATCTGATTCTCCCAGAACAACCCCCAAAGAGGGAATGAACTTGCTTACGTGTCAATAAAGAAGAAAAACTTCAACATACAATGGAAGGAAGCCTAGTTCTACCTAATTTAGGGATTTCTCCATATACTACTTTTAGCTTAGGATGCTGTAAATGGCACTTTGCCTTAGGTGGGCAGGGTTCATTCCAGAGGATCTTCTCTGGTGCTGGAGTAAAGCTACCAGAGCAGTCAGGAAGCAGAACAACTAATTAGTGCTGTCCCTTTAATTTCAAAATACCTTGATTAATTATTAATGCTGTTTTTAATACCATGAATAATGTTCTGATCTTCAACTGGAAGCTGAATGGGATTGGTTCATTTAAAAAGCAGAAAAATCAAACCTCATTGCCCCAGCTGTGAAGAAACTTACACCTGGTGCCTAACCTTAACAGCTTGAGCATTCACATACAGAGCTGAAATGCAGAGATAGGCAAAAACTGTTAATGAACATTCCCAGCTGTGACTCCTCAGTCTCCTATTCCCAAAGCAAGCCCAGTTCTTACTTTGTAGCTCTGAAAAGCACTGCCTGTTCATCCCCACTTGAACGCCTGTCTGACTTCACATGTATTTGCAAGGTGCCAGCCAGTGTGGCTTTCTTATCCTGTCCCTAGATAGTTTTATTTGTGGTAGAAGGCACAACATAAAAATGAGACAGGGCTGCCAAGGCACACATGGGCACACTGAGACTTCCCATTTTGGGCTTGCAATAACATAGCACAGACTGCTTTACCCAGCACGTAGCTGCTCAGAACTCAGCAAAATGTTCAGACAAGCAGACATGCCACACACCCCACAACTTCTGCCTCATCTGCTACAATGCAAACCCAGCAGGAACAATGACAGCAAATTTTTATGTCATTTCTGCATCATCCAGGCTTCCCTGCATTCACTAAGTTCAGGATCCAAGTTCATCAAGTTTGCATAGCTGCAGCAGCCAGTAAAGGACATAGAATCATAGAAGGGTTTGGGTTGGAAGGGACCTTGAAGACAATCCAAATCCAACACCTTTACCATAGAAAGGGACAACTTTCCTGGTCGCTCAATTCATCATCCAACCTGGCCTTGAACCCCTACAGGGATGGGGCATCTCACAGCCTCTCTGGACAAGCTGTGCCAGGGCCTCACCTCTCTCACAGTAAGGAATTCTTTCCTAGGATGAAGTCCTACCTCTGACAGGGGCTGGGACACTGCTGGTAACCTGCTGCCTCTTGCTTTTTCATATGTGGAGAGGAGGAAGAAACTATGCTAAAGCCAAAAATAATTGTGTGCATCAACCCTCAAAATTGCTGAGGTTCATTTTTTTCATAACTTCACCAGCCACTGTTTCAGGCTCAATCTAAACATGGAGAATTTGAGCCTCAAGACAGTGGCCCTTCAGACAACACGTGCATTGCAAAATAATGGGTAGGAACCAAAAATTCCTTTGTGACTGAATCTAAGAATGGATGCAATCAATGCAAATATAATCCCATCTATAAACATTTAGTACCCAAAATGGCATAAGATCTTCTTTGTTCACCACCCTGTTGTCCTTTTTCAGCGGCTGATTTTCTTTCCTATGTCATGATTGAGTCACCATCCCTGGAGGTATTTAAAAGATGTGTAGACATGGCACTGAGGGACATGGTTTAGAGATGGACTTAACAGTGCTGGGTTAATGGCTGGCCTTATTGATCTTAAGGGTCTTTTAAACATAAACAATTCTGTGAATACTGAGTTCCCTATCTTAAAATGAAGCAAAGAACATATTCATCCACCACTCAAAGAAATCACAGCTTGTCTGATCTTTCAATCTTCAGCCAAACTGAAAGCTGTTTGGTGCTTTCCATGTATCTTGTTAAAATTTTATCAGCTCAAACACTCTTGATGGATCTGATTTGGGTTTGCTTTTTTCTAAGGACATGTACTTGCTTTTCAATATTTAAGAAACCTTGTCCTCTTAACTGCCCAAAATACAATGGCCTAGATAAGGTATGGTTGTATTTCAGTATTTTAATGAAAACCAAACCCAACAGAAACCCCACCCCCAGCTCCCTCATTAAGGGCCTGATCCAACTCCCATTAACGTCAAGAGATGATCTGCCACTGACGCACTCGAGTGCTGGCTTGGATCCCTAGATAATGAAAATTTAATTTCATCTACCAGTTATGTTACAGAAACCAGAGGAAACATGAAGAATGACTGAAAATCGAGCTAGAGTTGATTGTAGCTGTAGCTGTTACCAGCACCCTCCTATTTTAAACATCTGCAGGCTGTACGGCCCATGTTGGGAGCAGCAATGCGTGCACACATGCACACATATATGGACACTGAGTCATTTGCAGGAACAGACAGTATAACCCACAGTTCTGAAACTCAATTAGGAAAATACCAGTTGGAACTAACAAGAGCCACATTTTGTTATAAAATCTAAGCTTTGCTGGACAAAAACTAATTTAAGGAACTGACGACATCAGAAATACTGAAGTTGGATAATTCTAGTGAATTGTATTTCAACCCAGGCATTCAGATATTCTTTATAAAGAAGATTATGCTTTTTATTTGCAACCAAGATTGTCAGGGATACTAGATCTCTTCCCTAGAATTATTAAGCAGTCCTTTCACAGAAGTAGTGTGTGCACAATACAACATTTTTAATGACTCATACTGTGTCTATAGACTGAATATCATGGGATTCAATCCTCAAACAGCATCAGTAACATGAGAGTTCTAAAATATTCCAAAAAATTGAGCTGGTAGAGAAAATAATTTACAGCTATTTGTGCCACCAAAAACCAATGAGTACACTGAATTAAACACTTCCATTCATAACAATGCAAGTTAACAAGAGTTAGTTCTATTTTAGTGCAGATAAAGTAGAACAAGAATTAATTGAAAATAAATTTGTTATATATTCTTGTCTAAACTTAGAAACAAGAGCCAAAAATCATAAAAAAGGAAGCCATATGATCACGTAGAATCGCACTGCTTCAAGAAGAGAAAAGAGAAAAAGGGAGATGGAAAGGAAATGCTCTCCAGCAGTTAAGATCTCTGAGTTGGGCTGTGTTTTGCAGTCACTCTGGCTTCTCTTCTATTTCCATCCACTCTTCCAGGAAACTGCTGAAGCTCCACAAAGGTGTTACAGAGACAGGCTGCCATTGTGCCATTTGGTGGAGCACTTGCTAATTTTAGATTAGAGGAGGAACACACTGGGACAATTAGCTAAGAGCCAATCCTGATTCTTGCTCCAACCCATCCTCAGACAAAATCACACCCAAACAACAAGACTGACAGCAACCCTTCTAATACAAACAAAAAAACAGAGGCAAAGGAGGATACTCTGTGCCTTTTTTTGGCAGAATGCATCTTTTGGGGAACATGTGCCTTTCAACCTCAAAAGTAAGCACTGGAAATGGAAACCCTTTTCCTCACACACAAAAAACCCACCTGAAATTTCAAACCAGGGACTGTTTAAGGGCAGAGGGCAGGGAAGATGGCCAGGGAGCTCTCCCAAAGAGTGCATGCCACAAGAGGTTATCTAATTGCAGAGGTAATAATATTAGACATGATATGGTTTGATAACACTCAAAACTACCTCCATGCTGAAGGGCAGGAGAGCTTCCACCTGTCCCTCCCCTCTGCATCATCCCACTGGGGGCACAAATACAGCAAAGAACAGATCAATCCCCTGGAGATAGGGAAAGGAACCCACAAATAAATGCATACAGACATCATACCTTCAACAACACAACATCTACAGTCCTGTCCCCCTTGGAAATGTCACACAGGCTGTATTGCCTCTTGTGGCATTCGTACATTTTGTCCAAGAAGCCGAGAGCGGAGAAGCAGAGCCCACCATGAACCCTGGGCGGACCACGGCCCCAGAGCTCTCACATCCGTGCTCAGAGGAGTCCCTGTGTCTCAGCACACCAGCCTGCCCGAGCTTCTCAACAGGAAAACGAAAATCCCAGTGCTGCGCCCGGCTGATAAAGTCTTCTCGGAACAGATTTGCTTATACAGGCAATGCAGGAACTTATAGCAAACAAAAGATATTTGAAGACAGCTTTAAACATATAGGTTTTTTTTTTGCGACTGCTAAGAATGGTATCAGCCTTCCTGTTACAGTAATAATAATAATAATAAAATGTTTTCCAGACAACTTTGATATCCAAAAAGCACCAGAATGAAAATCCTGCCCGAAAGAAGAACAAAAGCCAGATGTGTGCAGCAGGAACACTGACGCTCCAAGTGGAAAGGCAGAAGGTAGGCTCAGCCACGACGGGTCTAATGCAGGAAAAAAAGCCAAAACAAAAAAAAACCCCCAATCTCCATATCCAATGCAAATACTGTCACCAAAGTGTTTTGTTTTTCACGCCCTTATGCACTGAAAGAAACAACAACAAAAAAAGTACTTTCCTCCTTCCGAGTCAGTTCACTGTTCACCAGGCAAGACGGCTTGGGTTTGCGTTAAGTTTAAATTTCTAATGACAGCACTGGGCAAAAGGAAAGAAAATAATGAAATAAAGCCACTCCCTCCTGATTTGGGCTGGGACGTCACTGCTTGCCTTTTTAGTCCTGCACCAGTGTTCTCCCAGCTTTCAAATTTACTTTGCAGTTGTGGGAGTATGATTCAGAGAGAGGAGAAAAAAAAAGAGGAGGGAGCAGGGGAAGAAAAAGCAGCAGCTTTTCTTTGCCAGCCTCTTCCACCTCTGCCTGCAGGCACTTGGTGTGTTTGCTTGGTCCAAAACAAGACTGAGAGCAAAAGGACGTGTTTTTCAAATAGTAAAAAGACTCTTCCTACTCCCCCAGGCCAAGTGAATGAAAGACAGTTTCAAGGTTAATGCTTTCCTAAAGCAGGAATGGAAACATGATTTAATCAGAGCACATGGAACAAGGAAAAAAAAAAAAAAAAGAAATCAGTCATTTACTTTTCTCTTGGTTTGTTTGCAACACAGAACAAAGACCTCAGCAACTAGTTGTCCAGAAAATACAATTTTCCCTCTTTTATTCTAGCCTAAAAGGCAGAGCTTTTTTCTTTGGGGGAAAAAAAAAAAACAACCCTAAAGTTTTTCATCTTTTTAATGCGGGGGCCAGCCCCAGTCTCTCTGCTCTCAATAGCTCATTCACATCAGCTGGGCCCTGCATGCTCACTGCCACATGGTTTCCTGTTTTCAAACTGCCCCTTGCAGCCCCCTCCGCTTTCCACCCCACCCTGACCTCTCCAGGGATGATATCTTTCCATACTTCCCTAGCTTTAGACATTCTCTCATTCACCGATTCAAAAGGGAATGGGGGCGGTTCAAAATGAAAGGAAAAAAAAGAGAGAAGAAAAGGGGAAGCAGAGCTTTCAATGACTGGGAGTTTGTAGCCACCAGAACTTGCTGCTTTGCTGGATAGAAAAGCTGAAAATGCAGCAATTTTTAATCCCAAGCTGCAAAGCAGGAAATGCAGAATTGGAAACAGCACTCATCAAGCCAAAGTTTAATTGCCAATCTCCAAAAGCCACCCTCGGCAGTGCCGGGAGAGCTGGCCCACCTCCTGCTACTGGGATTTGTTCCACTCCTGGAGCTTAGTTAGGGGGCTGTAGGTCTTTTCATCCAGTCCTGTAGGGTGGTCCCGGTTCCCTGGTTGTATAAGGAGATTTGTGGCCACCAGCTCAAGCTCTGGCAAAGGTGACTCAAACCCTGCAGCCTACTGGAACAGATAAAATGCCAGTTCTCGGCATTTGAATGCAAGATGAGTCTTCCAAAGGAGATCTAAACCCATCTGCTGCAAGCGAGCACTCCAGCTTCTCTCTTCCCAGTGCTACCCAGCCGTCTGACTGCTCAAACACATTGCACCACAGCCTCCCTGTGAGTAACACAGGAACTGACTCCCCTCCCTGCCTGCCACCAGAAAACGGGAGCTTACAGATCCACCAGGTACTGCTGTGAGCTCCTGGATGTGATACCCCAATCCATACAGTCAGATTACACAAAAGCACAGCTACCCTACTTAGCAGACTCAGTAAGCAAGCGAAGGGCATCTTTTCCTGAGACTTGGTGACACAGTGGCCAGCCTTGACACCCAGGTCTGCCTTGGGCACTGCACCTGAGCATGTCCTCAGGCTCTGGAGCAGGCTGGGACTCGCAGCAGATGAGCTGCTCCTGTGAGGGACACATGTACACTCTTACCTAGTCAGTGCCAGCATCTCCCCACACTTTCCTTATGCTCCAGTCTCTCCCTCACATCCCAAAGCCTCATCTCCACCACACCACCAGCTGAACTGAGGAGGATTCCTCTACGAGGGTGTCTTACAGCTACAATCCCCGGCTCAAGATCTCAGCCAATGGGTCTGTTCTCTCCAACAAGGAGCAGAGCTTCTGCTTTCAGTATTAGGACACACACTATGTGGTTGTACTTTGGGGACTTTCTGGAGCCACCAGTTTTCTCCACAAGTAATGAATCCCAGAAGTCATGTTCCCATCGAACTGAGGAATCAGAAATGGCTGTGACAGCATTCCAGCCCTTCAAACACTACCATAAAAGGCAGGGATTTCCTCAAATCTAAATTTACAAGACAGGAACCCATAAACAAAGTATGTGAATTTAGTTCAGGTATAGGACTGGCAACATCACAGTACCTTAATGATGCTCTGATGTTTCCTTATGGAGCACTCTTTTTTTTTCCCAACTGATATAGCAGATAGGTTTGTTTTCAAATCAATTTAATTACAGCTGCTGGCATACACAGCCAAGATTTATCCAAACAACAACTGCACAGCTCTGCTCAGACACTCCATTTAAACCACTTCACCTCTGATCATCAGAGTTCCTCTGGCAACCAGAAAGAGATGTCCAGCTGCAGGGCTCAAGAAATGCCCACCATGCAGAGGAGGTGAGCATCACTGCGACAGTGCATCTTCCACAGAGATGCAAGATGGGTCCAACTTGTAGCTGCATCAACACCCAGTCTTTTGTGGCTCACATTACCTCACCCTTCTTGCAGGTTAAGGGGAAATTAGAAACAACTCCAGCCAGAGCAGATGGGAGACATGCTGAGAAATGTGCAGCTTTCACAGCTGGAGACCACTTTTCCTGAGTTATGCACAAGCATTTTGGGGTGGCCAAAAGCCACAAGTAACCTAGTGTGTGCTTTCATAGGATAGCAGGGAACAGAAAGCTCACTTGATTGCACTATATGATCTGTAACTCATCCAGATAAAACTCTTCCTCCTCCTCCACCTGCTAACAGACCTCTTAATGACAAGGAAATCCTGGTTATCCTGAAACAGACTGAACTATTGTTATCTGTTTCAAATTATTTTTGCCATATCATTATGAAACACTGCAATGATGCAATCTGCAGAAATACTCAGGGCATATTAACTTTTTTAACCGCGGCTCTGATAGGAACTAATGCAGCAGCAGTTGAAAGGGAAAAATTCTCTTTGTTTTAAGCAAGGCAAAACCCACTTTTTGGGCACTAAAATAAGGTGATAATGAATTCATCAGACAGTAAGAGAGAAGAATTACAATTTCAATTGCTCTTTTCTTAAAAGAAAGCAACTTTTTTGGAAGGTTTTTAAAAATTTTACATTTCTGGCACTTGCAAGGATAGACAAAACAAATCACTTTTTTCCTAAAACTAAATAAGGCAAAGGAAATCTGCAATCTAATGCTGCAAAGCCTGTAAGAGAGCATGCCCAGTCTCAAAGGGAGAGCACATCCATCGTGTCTGCTGGGAGGGAGGTCAGCAGCCACGTGAGACCAGACTGAGATGGACACTCAAATATGGATTTTGAAGCAGACCAGGCCACTGCTGACCAGAGCAAGCACTCACACCATAGCCCTTGGTCAAGAGCCCTGGATATTAGGTAAGATATTTCTCATGTTTGCAGGAGCACTGCAACACTAAGAGGAGTTTTGTGGCTGACCCAGTCCCACCCCCAGTGGGGTGGTGGCACTTTGGTCCAAAGCTGCATCCCTCTGGCCATAGCATGACACACCAGTGTCCCATCAAGCCACAAGTGGCTCCAAAAGGATTTTGAATTCCCCTACAAGGTAAGGCACAGAAAGAAAAGGATTAACTTTGAGGGACATGGACAGTCCCCTACAACCAGACATCACCAGGATCCCATCTGTGGCAAATCTGTTCTATTCTAAGGGGGAAGGTCAGTGATGCAGCAACAAACCTTCAAAATCCTTGTCCTAAAACACCTTCATATTTATCAGTTTGATTTAATCCTTGGGGCAAATCATCCACAGTACCAACACAAGTTTTATTCTCCAGCCTGGGACTCTCCCAAAACTTCCCCATTTAAATCATATATTCACACCAAGGTCTGGAGAGAGGCATTTCCTCACAGAGCAATGCTTTGGGACAACACGACTGAGCTGAATTTAACATCAAACAATCCACTGTCCAGCTGCAGCCTGTGTTTGAGCTCAAAGACAGAACCATCTAACAAACAACTAAAGAGCCATGGGGGAATGAGGAGGGCTTGGAAAGCTGTCAGACATATGGATACACGGAACGTGTGTTTTGAGAAAACACAAAAACACCTTGAGAGACATTCAGCCACTTCCTGACCTTCCCTTTTTCTAATATTTCTCAGAGACTCAGTGTACATTTTTCAGGAATTTCTATTGTCCAAATAACCTTCAGAAAAATGCCGAAGCCTTGGCCAGCCACGGAGCATGCCTGAACATCCTTCCAGAGGAAGTCAACTGCCCATCTTACAGCTCCCAAATGGCTACAGGAGAAACACAACCCACACAAGAGATTAGCAACCCCTCAGCTGACTCTACATCACTTTGCAAGATCTGCTTCTTCCTTTACCAAAAATAACCACAGTTGGGATGTCTCGCTGGCTGAAGTGCTGTGGGATCTTGGACCAGGCCACAGATATTTATTTAGCGTGCTATGGGAGTTGAGAGAAATACTTCTGCTGTCAAACACTGGACATGTTGCTTTGCTCTGTGAGTTCCAATATCCTGAAAACAGGGAAGGGAAAAGTGGATAAAGTGGGAACAGTCCCAGAACAGGCTGTCAAGGAGCACCTGAGCTATGAACTGCAGGAACAAATCAGCTGCATGTCCCTTGTGTCCTCCTGTCTGCTGCTCCACTGCTCAGGCACTTCCCATCATGACACGGGGTCTAATGACCTACAAATTGGGTCAAACACACAAAAAAATGGGGATTTCTGTAAAGAATAACACAATTTGCAATGAAAACAAGTGGATGGAAGATAATACTTTGGTTTCACAGCTGGCACAGCCCAGCCTGGAGCTGTTGCTGAAGAAACGATGTTCACTTCTCTGATCTCATTCAACACTAAAGTTGGTCACAATAGCTTTGCTTATGTTTTCCCTTATGGTTTTCAGTTGCTGGCAATAAATATTCAAATTTCACATGCACACAATGAGTGATAATCTTTGTTAATTACTGTGATTCCACTCTAAATGCAGGATTACAATTTCGGAGATCTGGAAGGATAGTGGTATAAACAAAAGTGTTTAAAATAGTGAATTGCATTTATAGGAGTTTTCAAACCACCATAAACATTATACAAATCACTTGAAATTGGTTTGCACAGACCATCCCTCAAATACCTGAAGGTCTGCTCAAGCCCAATCAAGCAACGTCTAATAATTTGTTCCACAGAGGAGTTAAGGGAAAGATAATTGCATTTGTCTCAAATGCAAGGAAAAAGGGGATGCTTCATTATCTGTGAAGTTCACAAATGCAAAAATCAAAGGAGTTTTTCATTTTTAAGTCATCCATAACAAAAAAGCATATTCTGACATGATTGGGATAGATATAGGATATAAGATAGTATTGATTTAAACTATTAAAAACGTATGCTCTGTTTTCCTGTAACACCTCATTCTAAAAAGACCGAATCTTTACAGTTCAAGACACGAGGCTAAAAATTAGTTCGAGTTTGTGCGCAGGAAAACAAGGCACCTCACATTTCCAGAGGGCAGGACACATCCCTGTACTCTGAAATGACCCCCACTGCTGTGGGCAGGGCACAGGAGCAGGCAGACATCGCCTGAGCCACTCCAGGATGCCTCAGCAGAACATGAGATCAGTGCCATGAAATGTCTGGTGGATGGTTCCATCTGAAGAATTATTTCTTTAGCTAAAAACAGAGACAGGGTAGCAGATTATGTAGATGAATTGGCGGATAAAGCCCAACAAAAATGAGTGAGTGAAATTAATGGACAGTATAAAAATAACACATCTTGAACTGAGGAAATTATTCAACTTTTACCATTCTTTCATGTCTACAGTGTAAGGCACTGTAATCTAACTGAAAAACAGAGATGGGTCATTCAAATGAATAAATCATGCCAGGAAATGATTCAGCTTCCCCTCTTTTTCTTTTTTTTTTTTTTTTTCCTTTTTAACTTAAGTCCCTAGGACTCAGCCCTTAGGAAGCCCACACGACCCAGTGTATTGTCCTGGCCAGGCACTCTGTCAAAAGGGAAAAAGTTATCTTTTCTTTCATCTTGTAATTGAAAATCTGGGAGGGGAAGCGGTGGGAAAGCAGAGCACTGAACAAAGGCACCCATCATATTCCCAGCTCAGTTTTTTGCTTGGCTCCTAATGAAGGCAGTGCACTGAGGACACTGTGGCATTTGTTTTGCCCTTCCAATTTCTCTGTTTGCTTTGTGGGAAGGGGGATCTCAGCCCCCACGGGTAACTGAGATGCTCTGAGTGCAATAACAGCTCCAGCTCACCCTCCTGCCTACACCCGCACCCAATTGTGCCCTCTCTCCATGCGTTTGGAAACGTGAAATAAAATCCAATGCAAACTCTGAGAGGAGGCATTTAGAATCCAGCTCCCGCCTGGGAAGTCTGCTTTAGGACCACAGGAGTATTCCTTTGCTCACTGTTTTATCTGTTTCCCTGGTAGTCCTCTGTAAAGAATATTAAACAAACACGTCTTTACAGCTTAGGAGCCCAGGAGAGAATGCTGACCTTGTGGAAAAAACCCTGGTTTTATCAATTTTTACCCCACTTTCGTCCCTCCGGACTAAAGATGTGTATACAAGGATTCATTGGGTCCACAAAGCCATCATTAAGGAATGCTACATCAATCCATGCTGAGTATGTTCTCCCCTATAGCCTGATTTTAGAAAGTATTTTTAAAGGAATAAAACATGTATAATTACAGGCAGATATGTGGAAGCATCAGCATTAGTGAGGAAATTTCTCAGCAGTTGATGCTGCTCCAGAAAAAGAATAAAATATTTACTCAAGGGTTATAAACTAACATATCCTACACCCCACCAGCTTTTCAAAGATCCCTCTACAGTAACATTTGTTGTTGCAAAGTTAAATCCTAACTGGAATAATGGGTCCCAAGCCCTGGTCCTGTGCCTCTCTACTGAGTTAAAGCTAGGGAATGTCCCAGCAAACATGGGGAATGTCAGGCCAATATAGGTGCTCTAGTTTTAGTTGCTGAGTTTTTCTGCTCCCCTCTCTCATTCCCCATCTGCCAGAGCTGCTGCATTTCCATATATTTAATAGCTTTCTTCAATAGATGAATACATTTAAGCCAATGGATGATGATAAATGGGGCCAAAAATGTCAAAAAGCAGCATTTATTATATCCTGCAATTTCCCTGAGTTATCCTTCTGATTCGGACTGTCCCAGGAGGTGCAAATTGCTGTGCTGCAGAAAAGGAAAAGGGAGCATCTGAGATTTCTCATCTCTCCCAAGGAAAGGGTTGGTTTTGTTTTCTTAGGAAGAAAGGGGAAAATGTTCTGAAGCTTTCTCTTCAGGCTAAAATTCAAAACATTTACAAGACTCAGGAGCACTAGAGCTTGCAGATAACTAGCAGAACTGATGCCAGTTCCATCAAAGCAAACCAGTAACAGTAACTGGGAAGAATGCAGATTGTGCAGCATCCTTCTCTATTAAAAAAAAAAAAATCTTTCTGTTTTACAACAGTTAAATAATTTAACTACTCCAAGTTACTATTTCTCAGCTAGTCTTTCTTTGGCTATTATGCAGCACTAGTATCTTCTGTTTCTGAAGTTTGCCTTTCAGAGAAAAAAAAAAGGCAACTTCAAAACATGCAAAAATTAATGAAACCCATATGTGGGATACTGTCATTATTCCATGTTTATAAGAGGATCAGGTTTTGTTAAATGGGCTTATTTAATGCAGACACATAAGCAAAAATATGCAGCAAAAGATCTGAAAGCTATTGAAAGCAAAATATTTTCACAATTTAAACTAAAAGCCACTATATATTTTGGTGCAACTTTGTTTATGGCTTCTCTGACAGCTTATAAAGTTCTCCTAAGCAGAGAAACGTCTCCTAGATAAGATTTTACCTTTTTGACTCTTTTCCCTCTCACACTGTATTTAAGCTGGGCCAACCCAAAAATCAATGGCTTATGGAAACATCTGTTGATCCAGGCAAACAATTTTAACTTTTTTTCTACAGCTGATGTTATTTTATGCTCTTTTTCGGCTAGGCCCATCGGTAAGACTGGAAGAAAATAAAAGTTGGGCTCCTTTCCTGACTCTGGTCTTTCTTTAGCAGCTGCCTTTGTTCCCTCCCTTGTACTGGGAGTTTGGGGGGAAAAAGTCTGAATGCCCCTCAAGTCTGGTCTTGCTCACCAGCCTCAGACAAGAAATAAAAAACTGGCTTAAAATACCCCCTGCTGTTGCTGCTTCTGCCTCATACACAGGACTTAAACATCCTCCACTGCCCATCTTCCTAACTCCCATTTCTACTTCCAACAGCAATCCACAAGAAACCCCAAGTTTGTCTTACCTCCTCTCCCTTTATTCCATTACTGGGATCCAGACATCTGCCAACATCCCCCGTAAAAGATAACACACAATATATTTTAAGAGCCAACATGCCAAAAGGTATCTGGTGCTTCAGACAGTGCTACTTCCCAGACAGAGAACATGCTCTGCTCACAGAAAGGCTTGCACAAAAACAGAATGTACTTTTCTTGTGAATCTAATAATTGCCTAACAAAAAAAAAAAACTTCCCCGACAAATTCAACCAAAATATCCTATTTTCAACATTTAATTCAGCTGCTAGTTGAAACAATATGTTTCTATCTAAATTCTGTTTTCTTGAAAGAGAAGAAAACAACTTATAAAGCTTTTAAAGAGCTCCAGTCTTTTTCAGTGTACATTTAAACTGTCAAGAGCTAAAGAAAGCCAATACCCCACGCACAGACTTTTTCTTTCCGCTTGCTCTTTTTAACAGAGAAGACTTGTTTAATCTTACCTTCAAACTTCTTACTTCCCTGCCCTGCGCTGCTAGAGTCTCCGTTGGTTGTGCCAATGCTTGCCCAAAAGGACAGTCATAAAAAACCCAGTTTAAACAGAAACTGCTTATCTAGAGGAAGGAGAGCCCCAGGTTCACAAGCAGAGGAGATATTTCAGCATTAAAGAATTCTCTGAGCTACTCCAAGACGCAAATTTTTGTTGTCCGGTGCACTGTAAGGATTTTAAGCCCAGAAGTAAGTTATTTATTTCATCTATATTCATAGATTTATAACAAAGGCAGAGGATCCATCTACAGTCTTCTGGGTGCTTTTTGCATTGTTTATAGCACACAAAGTAAAACTCAGCTTCCTCAAAGACAGAAAAGAAGAAATAAACAAGGCTTGACAAGAAAAATCAAACACTGTCCCCCAAATATACAGCTACACACAAAAAAAGCCTTTTGAGATGCCTCTCGATGTCTCCTCAAAACACATTAAATCCCAGAATTTGCAAAATGCCCTAAAACCCTTTTCTGCCCAGGCTGCAGGGAGGAAAGGACTTTCTCTCACCCCTTCCCTTTGTAAGACCCCAGTCTTTAAAGTCATGCCTCTCTCTGGTTATCGGCAGGTAGGACTATCTGGACATGATGTAAGCAACATTCTTCTCTTATAAAAGGTTCAAAAAGATACATTACTGCTCTGTTTTACCCCTGGTGTGCAGGCATTTGAAGTTAAAACTTATCTACCTCCTCCTGGGCAAGTAAAGCAGTAAGTGTTTCCTCACCTTGTTATGGCCAGTGAGTTAAAAAAAAAAAAAAAGTGGAACAAAATAGCAAGGAACCCTTCTTTTATCTCAGATTTTAACAACCCATCCCTCTCCATGCTTTTGGTAAGAATCAGTATAGTATTTTGGAGAGGCAGAAGAGATTTCATACTCCTAAACACAAGACCTCAGACTGAAACTAACGTTTCAGAGAACTGCACCTGCAGCCTTTGAAAATGTGTATTTTGGAAATATTTCTCCCAGCTGCTTACAGGCATTTAATATGTCCAGCTGTGTTAAGAAACCAAGCAAAAGTTCAGTGTCAAGTAAGTCAGGATTATGATCTTTTTGTGATTTATGGAGGTAAGCACAGTCTCAGACAGAAGAAAAACAAGTCACTTGATGCTAAGCAGACTCAGTACCAGGGCTCAGACTAATGAGCAAGCAAGGGCGAGGCTTCACGTTCCTGCCTCTTATCTCAGCAGCTGGAAGGACACCCCATGAGGAGCGAGAGCACAGCCAGAGACAGGCAGAGCCAGCCCCAAGGTACCTGCAAACACAGTGCTGGAGTTCCAGTGGGGAAGATGGAAATTATCCAGGAGAGGGAGGCACGTGGTATTGGACAAAGATGAAGGTAAGAATATGCCCCCAAATAACTAAGTGCAAAAAATAACAAGAAATTGCTATTAAGTGGCTATAATGGTATCAGGGCAAAGTCTTTAGGGAGAAGTAATATCTAAACAGGCTGAGGAAACCATAAGACACCCATCAGGCATTCTGCAGATCTGAAAGGAGAGCAGCATAACTCAGGTTAAACACAGAATAGCAGCAATTCCTCTGTTTCAAACTACACAAACAGAAGAGAAAGCAAACAAGGTAATCCAGAAATATTTGCTCTATTTTCTGGATTAGTCTCCTGGGCACAGCTACTGCCTTCATTTTCACTGAGTACATCACTGGCACTAAGATGATAAACACAGTAAGTGAGGAGGGAGGGAGCAGTTAAGTTCACCACTGCTCAAGAGAAAATTCAGAAAGTCTGCTACATCAAGTACATGTTTATTTAGGCATAAATTTAATGCATAAGTGAAGCAGAAAGAGAAGCGGAAGTAGAAGAACTTTATTAGCTGCAAGAGACCAAGTGCAAAAGAAAGCTTGGTTTAGAATTTGCTCCCATCTGCTAATTCCTGTACAGCTGATTAAGTATATTTTACTAAACCATTGCAAAACTTTTTATATTCTTGTTACAGCCTCTGTGCTGGGGTTATTCCAAAGCAGAAGTCCAAAACACAGACCACAGCAGTAAAAAACCAAAGTGGCGATGGAAAGGAGGTAAAGCAGCACTGAGAAGACTCTTCTCGTTTGTGTCTACTTGCTCTAGGGTCCCAATAAAAAAAGTCATTTGTCCATGCTTTATACCTGACATTTGAAGACATTACCTCTGCTTTGGCATGATTTATGACTGAAGTCTTCTACCAAAATTGAGAAGTTTCCTTTGCTTGAAAGTTTCAATGAATTTGGTACCATGACAGCAAGGACAGCTACGACTGCCCACAGCCAAACACAAGACCAAGGCACTACTCTGGCCTTGGGGGTTTTAATTCTGACCTGCAGCTGCCTCAGGCTCAGCCAAACCCACTCCCTCCCAAACTTTTATTTTAGATATCACATGCTTGGATACTGTCCTGGGTTGGCCATATGACCTGTTTGTATCCCCAATCGTCCTCTTGCTTATGCTGGACCTTAAGTTCTGCAGCTGTAAGTTGTCCCAGAAAGACAGAGAGTGAAGGTGGAGGAAAAAAAAAAAAACCACTCGCCGTTTGTCTGCAGGATACCTTTACTCCTACTCCTACGAAGCAAGGCTACATTCCAGCGGACAGCGTTATCTCTTTTCTTTTTCTTTCTGTTTTTTTACTCTCTCTGGTGTGGGTGCTGGAAGAGCTCACAGCGAAGGGTTTTTCCTCAGATTTTTCCCGGCTTTTTGCAGGGAAGGACTTTGTTTCTTTTGCTGGGTATTTTTTCCTTTTTTCCTCTTCCTGGGACTGGCTGGCATCGCGTGGGCCCAGGACACCAGGGAACCCCCGGGGGGCCCCCCCTCGCCGACTCCTACAGCCGGGCCCGGCAATCGGCCCCCCCCCACTGGAGAACTGAACCGGACTCAGACGGACTCTGAATCTACCATCTCTTCAGAGGAAGGAGAGGTTTCATTGTTTTCATATTATCCAAATTTTTCCTATACTTGTAAATATTCTATTTGTTAAATAAATAGTTTTTTTCCACTTTTCTCTAAGGAAATTCTTCCCGGACCTGTAGGGGGAGGGGCGATTGGAATCGGCTCTTCCTAGAGGAGACCCCCCAGAGGTTTCCTCCTAAATATTTGCCCTAAACCAGGACAGATACCAAATCATGCAGGCCTTCTGGGTAGACTATGATATTTTAATCATCCACTGCAACATTAACCATCTATTGCTGTTCCACCGTCCCAAGCTTAAAGACCTCTCCACCACCAGACTGTCCTGTACAACTGCAAAGATGTCCCTGCCAAGCCAAAGAGCTGTCAGTCTGCTCAGTGCAAGGATGCTGCATGAAGAGGCAGACATTCAGTTATCAGCCAGGCTCTTTTCTCATCTGATGATTTAGCAGCAGTTTGAGTCCAGAAACATTCTGCAACACAGCTGAGTCACCCTGGGCCACACCAGGATGTGTAACACCAAGCAGAAACACACACTGAGCAGGAACAGCAGTGGCGCTGGAGGAATAAAAAACAACAGGTTTCTACCTCTGCATGAAAATAATATAATAAGGGAAGGCAGACAACGTAAAATAGGTGGGAAAAGGCTGAGAATAATAACAAAAGGGAAATCTGTGAAAGGACCACGAGGCTACATGCATTTTGATTCCATGTTTCCAAGGAAAAAGTTTAACAGTACTTCTTATCTTCTTACTCCCATTGTTCTTTTCATCCTTTGCTGGAAGTTCAAGTCAGAAATGCCATGCCTGGATATTGCTAGAGCCTGCTTCATCAGTGGCTAAGAGTTCCTGTTCATCTCTCCTGTCTGTCCCATGACTACTCACAAAACCCCAGAACAAATGTATGAGAATAGAATTAGAAAGCTATTTCTTGTACTTATAAGGTTTTCTCTAAGGTGGTATAACTTCCAATGAACTGCAAAAGATGTAATCTACAGAAAAACATAAATGGTGGCCTGTCTACACTGTAAGGGGCCAACTCTGGCTTCCAAAATATCAGAATAGAGCTAGAATATACTTCAGAAGGATAAAAAACCAGCAATTTGATACACCAAAGTACCAATTTGTCATAATAATGCAGCCTTCATCAAAAGTCAACATTTGGTCTCCCATGTTATCATCTTACTTTCCTCTATATTTGGACCAGGAATTCAGTGTGCAGTAACCATGCCTACTGTACAACAGTTACACCACAAAACTTTTAAGATATTTCAACCACAAATAAAAGAACCCATAGGATAAAGGAAATTGGACCACTCAAAACCAGCACAGTATTTTTCTTCATAAGGAACAATATTCAATGCCAGCATTCCTTTGCTAGAGTAACAGTCATATACATCCATTATTTTAGGGAAAGTACGGATCCATACTTTCATAAAATTCATAAAAAATGAATGTATCAAATGTATCAAACCACTGGAAGAGAACTACAAATCTGTTAGATCTGCATTATACAAACTTACAAAACAACAGAGTCCTGATCCTAAAAAGGGTTTCTGAAAGCTACTTTAATACAATGATGTAAAATAATTTATGAGTGAACTCCTTTGTCTGAAGCAAGCCATAAATGAGCATTGCAGAAGAACTGTAGTTATTAAACAGTTGTCTTTAATCTGACCCATCTCAAAACTACAGCAAGGATATACATGCAACTCTGCCTTTGAGGCAACAGTGTCTGCAAATGGATAAATAAAACTGCAGGTAGATCTTAATGCTTTTAACAACAAAAAAAACCAGAGGGATAAACTTCACTGCTACTGGGAAAACGGCAGAGCCAGATGTTTTGTGAGAAAAAATGAGGAAATGATGAAAAACCAGAGTATCAGGCAGCAATCTTTGCCTCTGAAGAACAGTGGCTGAAGGGGAAGGCGCAGGGGAGGAGAATTAACTCACCATCTCCAGAGATCAGCAGGGGCTGGCACAAGCCCTGTGGCAATGGCAGGGCCAGCGCGGGCGCCTTCATCTGCCCTGAGCCAGACCTTGGAGGGGTATCCCTGCGCGGAGCTGGGGATTTGGCTCCATGTCCACGTTCCTGCCTCGCCCCTTAACATCCATGAATCCTGTGACTGAGCTTGGAAACTGCTGTCTCGAGCTGAGGATTATCAGTGTTCGGGGAAAAAAGGCATCGGAACTGCGGCACCCGGAGAAATTCAGTGCAGGACAAAAAAACCTGCCACAAAAGTTTATAAACGCCTTCAAGGCATGAGTAATGGTAAAGGACAAACAAGAACCCCAGTCTGGTTTGATTTTCTTTTCCTTTTCTTTCCCCTGGCTTTTATTCCCTCTCCCTGTAGCTTGTGCGGCAATGCCCAGAGCAGACGGCGAAAGACGGGGTGATGTGTCCTGCACAGAGATGAATTCACTCAGGGCTGGCCAGCTGACAAAATTTCCTCACAGAGCTCAAAGCCTGTGTTCTGAGCATCCGGGGCAGACACAGGATGCTGGTGGGTGTGAGAAAGGGCCTGGCAGATGACTAGCCACAAGCCTTAACCCGATGGGTAAGTGTGTGTCACTCTTCAGCATTAATGCCAGGCTCAGGGCAGTGTCCTGGGTTGGCCATATGACTTTTTTGTATCCCCAACCGTCCCTCCTGCTTATGCTGGATATTAAGCTCTACAGCTTTAAGTTA
>JAHLSL010000027.1:170016-195713 GCA_025920805.1 Petroica traversi | reverse complement strand
CCCCCCGCTGGAGAACTGAACCGGACTCAGGCGGACTCTGAAACTACTATCTCTTCAGAGGAAGGAGAGGTTTCATTGTTTTCATATTATCCAAATTTTCTATGCTTGTGAATATTTTATTTGTTAAATAAATAGTTTTTTCCACTTTGCTCTAAGGAAATTTTTCCCGAACCTGTTTGGGGGAGGGGTGATTGGAATCGGCTTTTCCTAGAGGAGACCTCCCCCCCCCCCCCAGAGGATTCCTCCTAAAATTTGCCCTAAACCAGGACAGGCAGCCTCCCTTTTGGCTCCGTTTTTCCATGTTTCCTGTAGTTACAGGGCAACATTTACCAAGTGAAGGTTACACAAGTGATTTTAAAGAGGCAGGGTGAGAACACAGCCTATTGTTAAGGCTGCACTTTGCACTGCCAGACCCAGCTCTGATTTGTTTCCAACACTTCAGCCACTTGCTCTGAAACTGCCCAAGCTGTTGAGGAGATTCTTGGTCTACTCTGCAGGCCCTTTGGGAAAAAAGAGATTTGCAACTACCACCCCATAGTATGTACGTGTGTACATCCATGAAGATGGAGAAAACCGACTTCAGTGCACACAGACAACCTGAATTTTGTTAGGTCATCACGGTGAACCGTTTGTTAAAATTATTAATACCTAAGAAAATAAATTTGAGCCTGGAAAACTATAACAACCCCTTGTCTTAGGTCATCAGAAAGGTTCAGTAGTTTGGAACCATGAAGCACCACTTGATCTGACCAAGAACTGGCACCAGCAACAGTCTCTGCTCCTCAGCACCAGCCACAGGAGGTGAGTGACACACCACACCTTGGCCAGAATTTTCTCCATTTATCTGCTGACTCCACAGAAGAGAAACATGAGAGATTACAGTCGGGGGGAAAGAAAAATCTCTGCATTCTTCACACCTTCTGTCCATCCCAACACCCATCTCAGTGTATGTGGGTCTTTACTCTCTCCCATAAGCTCTTTTCCATCCCATTCAGTCCATCCCTTTCTTCTCTCCTTCATCTCCTTCAGTCCTGCCATCCCAGTCCCCTTCCTTTGCTCACCCTGCCAGACTCTGGCCAAGCAGCTCCTTGCTCTTCTCCCATTTCAGCAAAGCACAAACCTGGGGCCTACAGGCCAAAACCAATGGGCAACAACAAACCTGAGGCTCTGTCCTGACAGCATCATCTCTCTTATCTCTAACAACTCCCAGGGAAGGAGGTTTCCTAGCCTCCCTAGGTGGTCTTGCAACAGTTTTATGATGGTAACAGGATGTTTTCACAACATCCAGCTTAAATCATCCTGGCAAATTAACAAAACAGTAAATTAAACTGCCATGGAAATCTGGGACTTTAATAACCACTATTACATGTTGGCAGACTGCTGGATTGCACAGTGGTTTTCTTTTTGTTGCACCAAATAAATTTAGTTCTTTCAATCTCTTCTCACATTTCTTAATCTCTTCTTATTGTTTCCTTCTGGACACCTTCCCATCTGCCTGTGCCCTCCTCCGAGCAGGGCACCCCAGTCTGGATTTGATGGCACTGATGATGGCTCCTCATGCCACACACACCTCCCGCACCTTACAGAGGACACTCCTTCAAATATAGCTCAAAACAAGATTTGTCTCTCTTGCAATAGCTCTTGCTGTTGATTCATTTGTATTCCATTAAAAATGCATTCAGTATTATTTTAACCATCTCTCTCCAGCTTAAACCTGACTTGGTAAATGTGTATTTTGCTGTCTCCTTTGCAAATGCAGCACTCACTGTCTGCTTTTATCTCTTATCTTGATGTGCTCGCCAGTTTCTTCAGGTCACTCTGAACCCTGATCCTGTTCTCCCAAGTGCCTGCAATCCGTCCCAACCTGATATCATCTGAGTGTTATAAACATACCTCCAATTTCCAAATAATGACTGAAAATATTGCAGGTTTCCCCCCAGAAAGTGACTTTCCTGATATATCAATTGTTACTGCACTACTTGGATCAGTGGAGGGATGAAAGTGCACGACTTTTCTAAGCTTCATTCTCTGCAACTTCTGAAAACACAGACATTAATTAAATACTAATTCTTCTGGTAAAGGTAGGATGCATTCAATTCAATAGGAACTAACTAATAGAATTAATAAATGCAATGGGAAGGCTATTTCCCACTGAACTCTGTTCCTGAGGTCAGCCAGCTACAATTTCTCAGTCAGGCTCAGACAACCAAAGCTGTCAGATGAACTCAGCAGCACAACCTCATCCATCCTGCCCACATGAAGACAAAGATTCAGCAAATAATGAATCACAACCAATTTCTGGGGTCAACACAAGAGAAGCATATCAGGGTACAGTTCATTTCAAAGTGTTGCTTTTTTTTTCATGATGCTGGAGCCACAGGCTCCATTTTAATAACAAAGCACGCAGAGACCAAACCAAATTTCTCATCAGAGTTAATAATTATTCCATTTTAAAAATGCTAAAGTGTCATTTTAATAGATCACATCAAGTGATTGTCCCAGCTCTACTCAAGATTCCCAAACTAAGCAGGAAGATAAGGACCAGAAGTCTCCATCAGGATGAACCCCCGCTGCCTACCATGAAAGGAGCTGGGGAGTTCTGGTTACTGAGTTTTATAGCTGAACAGATACAACCTCCAAGAAAAGATTCTGGAAATGTACGAATCAGGTAATTTAAAAACTCATTTTAATTGGAAAAAACCATATTTCCATTATTTTCTCTTCAGTACTTATAACTGTACAGACTATTATTTTCCTAAACATTTTTCAGCACCAGCTTTTCCATGACATGCACAAGAGTCTTCTGAAATGACTACAGGAGAAAGTGTGAGATCTCACACATGTAACACTGGCATCACAGATCCAGCTAATTCTAAACATTCTTCACAATTTTTCATTCTTCAGAACAGCTTAGAAGAAAGAGTTTTCACTCTTCTCTCTCCAGAGTACTCAAGCTACTGTCCTTCAGCCTCACTGAACTATACAAGAAATTGCACTTTTTAAACTCCAAGACTGTTTTTTTTGGTAACTTGTGCTTACAAAAAGGAGTGTGCAAATTTCTCACCCATAAAACAGGAGTTTACAACAATTCCCAAGATCCAAAACTGCTGACAGCACCGGTGAGGTTGCAAAATACCTGCAGCTCCTGACCAGGGGCAAGCAACAACATTTCTATTTGCAGCAGGTTAAGAAAACCACCTTTACTAAACACAAAATGGCTCTGTAAGGAGAAGTCAAAAAGCAGCTGAAAGACTTCTGGCTACAAAAGGAGGCAGCATTAAATAAAGCAGAGTCAGGAGGTGGCAGGAAAGGCACAAAGCGCGATGGCTTTCACCGGACAGCTCTGACCCAGCCCACACGTGTGAATTAAGCTCTATTTATAAGCCTTCCACTCCTTTTTGTTTTCGTTTTTTTTTTAAATGACCTTAATATAGTGCAGTTGCTATTTTGTTTCTGTTGAACATAGCAACAGGAAACCCTGTCAGTCCTGCAGCAAACTTTCCATTCCCCTGGCACTCCCATTCCTGCCTCAGAAAAGCCAGATTTCTAAAGAGGTGTTTGACAGGGTGGGAGGGAGAGGAAGAAGAGAAGAAAGCACACACACAAAACCCCAAATGCCCGTAAAACATGCAAAATGGAAGCCAAATTCAATAATTTTTTTTTCTTTTATCCTTGTGAAAGGAAAAGGCCACCTCCTAATTTGCATTTTCTATAGATTTCTTACTTCACTACCAGATTTTTAAGTACTGATCAGGAAAATTAACTTTAATAAAGGATCAGTAAAAAAAAAAAAAAATCAGTAGCATCTTTACAGCTAACTCATCAAGCAAACAACTACAGAAATTAAGCCTTAACTTGTTAAAAACATAATAAACCTGATTTTATTACAAGCTTTGGCAAGACTGTTCTTCTGCTCAAAGAGCTTTTCAGCCTGATGAGCAAAGATTTTTGGAGCTCCACCCTGCAGTGTGAACTCATCCCCACAGTATTTTCTCTTTTAACAGCTTCATAATGGTAGGGGAAGACACAAACACAGCTGCTCAAAGGCAACGTGCTCTGACACAGGTTGCCATCAATTTACCATTTACAAAACACTTTTTCAGGAACACCAAACCACACATAAAATACAGAAGCAAATATAAACTCAGGTAGGAAAAGTAAGACCAAAAACCCATATCTATTGACAAAGCAGAATTTGTCTTAGTGGTGCTTTAAATGAAAATTGTGTTCATGTAAAGCTAAATATCGACTTTTTTTTTTTTAAAATCACAGACAGTCCTTAAATATGGCAAAGCACAAGTAAGAGAATACAATACCAATTGATTCCTGGCATGATCGTTTTATATTGTTTCACTGACATGGGAAGTATGGAATTTCACCCCACATTTGATCCCTATATGTCCTCCCATTATTCATTTTTCTTCCAGCTAAGGCACAAACACTCCCAGCCCATGATGCCTTTGGACCTCAGAGTCTGTGCACGCACCAGCATGAACCACAGCCCTTCTGCCAAAAACTCCCTGGAAACAAAAGCTCGAGAAGGGATGGAGAGACTCTCCAGGACCACCCTGGCAGCAGCAGGGGCCTTGAAGGTGCTGCTGGCTCCCACACAGCATCACCAACCTCAAGTGCATTCCAGGACAGAGCTTTTGTCAAATCATACACAAATCTTGGTACAACCTTGCCCCATGAGGAACCTCTTGGCTCAATCTCTCTGTCACTGGCTGAGAAGACATAAATGTGCCTTAATCCAGCAGTTGAAAATGCAAGGTCTAAAAAAGCCCGGGCTATTTTTAAAAGGCTGAAGCAATGTCACTGGACATTGTTCAGCTTTGCAGAGGCTACAGAAAGGAAACCATCAGGTCACAGCAGCAGTGACCTGCATTTCTTTGTAAAGCACAGCAAAGGACAAGGTGACAACACCTTCACTCACCGCTTCCTCCATGCCGTCCTTCTGAAAATCCACCTCGTCCTCAGTTTTCATTTCTGACCTCCCTGTGCAAACAGAAGGTCCACAAAGGTAATTTAAAAACAAACTTCTTTCAGTGCTACTAATAATTTTTTGGTAATTCAAATCCCCCTCAAAAAACAAAAGAAAACCCAATCCCCAAGTTCCTTCAACAAGTCCATTTGAACCCCTTCAAGCCCATTTGATTTCCAAATTCTGGTTTCATTGCTGACTTGACTTCTTCCTTGCTATTCATTTTAACAACTATTGTATCTGGGACTGAAGGAAACTATGGAACAGCAGCAAGCAGAGGGTGAAACTCCTGACAACCTGTAGGTGAGGCCAAGCATATCTGCAGGTATTTTACTATGTATTTTCTTGGCTCCCATTCATCTAGATAAAGAATCAAAATTTTTGCTGTTTTTCTCCTTACCATAACCCAAAGATAACACAAGAAACCAGCCTTGTCTGCCCTCAATAGATACTTTAAGAACTGGGAAAAAAAAAAATCACAAGCTGCAAAAATTGAACCCGCTTGCACTGCCTTTACAGATCAGAGAATCATCCCCCTGGACTAGGAAAGCCAAACCTTTGCTGCTGGAGTTTACAAAGTCCCAGCTGATTTTCCCCTTCTCCACGCTCCCGTGGTGGTGTCACCAGCACAGTTGTACAAATTTCATGTCCCAGCTGCTTTCTCTGCCCAGCCAAGTTCTCCTTAGTCACCATTCCCCAGGGATTCCCCCTGCTTACCTTTTTCTGGCATGAAGTCAACATCATCATTCTCTTTCAACCCTAAGCTAACGACTCTCATGATTCACAGGACACTTTTAGGGGAGTGAAGTGATTTGACCAAAGCCGCCCAGATGGAGAGTGGCTGTGGCAGGGCTAAACCCCCTCTCTAATCCCAGTCCCTCTCTCATTTCTACTAAAAACAAACACTCATGAATGACAATGCCTTCTTAAGGGTGACGTTTACTTGCAGTGAGTTTACCCATCCAGGGATTTAGCAAGAGGAGCTTCCCATCTTCGTGGGGAAATGGTCCTAACATTCGTCACTAATGGTTTTCCTTTGGCTTTAACGTCTACCCTTGTTTTATGGGACCATCTGGTTTTGCAATGATTTTGCCTCAATTTGTTTGATTTGTAGGCAGATTCAAAAATCAGAGGTAATGCTACAAATTTCAGTGAGTTCCATGTTGTTGGGAGACCTTGGGGACACAGCTATGCTGTGATGGTTGAGATCCTGACCCAAAGACAGAACACACAAGCAACAAACATTTGGTGCACAGAGGATGGGAGAAGCAAGCTCACCCTGCTGGATAAGAAATGGAGGATGACACTTTGCCCTCAGGATGAAATTCAAGACAATTTCTTCATTCTGGCACTTCTTTCTAAACCTCTGTTAAGGAATATCCCAAAGGAAAAGCACTATAAAGCTATCACAGAGGTCTCTTGCCATAGAGCTCCTTATTGCAGGTGTGGCACTGTTAGTGACATTTGTTACCTGCTCATCCTGCCACTGTAATAGGGGAAGGAAATCGTACCAAGAACTTTTCCATAGGGAAAATGCCAAAAGAATGAGGTGAAGACTCATAAGGTGATATTCTTCTGTCAAGGAGTATTTTCTTGAAGTGCTGAGATCTACAGGAGATATTTCTCCCAGGACACTAGCTAGGGAGCAGGAATTACAGTATTTGTTAATTTAAGATGGCAGACCCCAACTATACAACGTAACCTTGCTGGGTTTGGTTTCTGCCAAGAAATGCAACTACTCCGAGGTGTTCTGTCAGCACAAACCCATGGCATCTCTTCTCTTCTCACCCACCCTGGCTACTGGGGTATGATTTCATAATCTAACTCCTCCCTTTTTTAACGAGCAGCATCCACCTGCCTGACTTGCAGATAATGTGCTTGCAGAACCCATTACTCAGCTCTAATGCAGTTCTGAGTGTAAACCTAACAGTAGGAGGAGATGCCTCAGGAAAGCAGGATCTGCCTTCATCAGCTTCCTTCAAGGTTGTGACCAGTCACTAGATACCTGTCTGGATAAGGAAATTAGCCCTTTGAAGTCTTTGTTTTGGGGGTAGGCGGAAACTAAGCAGAGGCAATGAGATAAACAAACAGGTGTATATTTGGGAGCAGCTTCATAATATAAATAAAAAAATTAAAGACCTCAATGATCTGGAGTAATGGCAAAAGCAATTATCAGCTGATTACATCGCTGATAAATTACCATGACAGTAAATTCCTCTGACTACATGAGTTCCTGAGAAATGGCCTTGTGGCCTGCACTTCCTTTGGGAAGGTTTTATTGTATTTCACTGAAAAAAGATGTGATTCATTCTGAGAATTGACGGGTATGGAGCAGATATAAAATCCTCTGCACAAACCCAGACTGCAGGGAAAACTCCCCAGAACTGGCACAGCAGAGAAAAATTGAAGGCTGCCACTGAACTCATACAAAAAATTTGCTACCCAAGGCTAGACACCAACTTAAAAAATGCACACTGCAATAATTATAAACAACAAATTATTTCTGTTGAATTACTGCCATATCAGAGTTCCAGATGCTGTTCTACAGAAGATCAGTTTCAGAAATGTTCCAAATAGCAATCCTGGATTCATAGCAGTCACTTGTCTCTGCTTAAAGCCAGTTTTATTTAGGCTTCCCTAGCATTTTGATTCAAAATAATCTCAAAGTACTTCAAGAGAAAATACTACAACATCTAATTTAATCTAATAACACTAATACATGTGCAGCATCTCATTGCAGAAAAACAATTTCTGCTTAAGGAGAGATCAGACCATTTTATTCTAAGACCTTTCAGCCCTAAATCCTTATGTGTTTTAAATCAGTAACAGGATCACCACCTTTTTTTTCTCCCCTTTCCATATCCTAATACAGAATGATGACTTAACATTATTTTCCTGCTTTAGCTACTATCTTATTGGACTGTCAGTCCCTTTTCCTTTTAAAACCTCATCTAGACAATGTCAATGTCATGACTCCAAGAATCCAACCAGAAATAAAGACCTGGACTGTACAGATAGAGCTGGCAGAGCCAGAGGCTCCCAGGAAAAGGAGCCCTGCCAAGTATTGACTTACAGCCACTCCCATCTATTAAACTGTCAAACCACGACCGCATTAAAACAGGTTCCTTCTTAAAACAGCTTCCTAATCCACCTTTAAATCTTTCTACTTATTTACTAATGATCTCCTGACTCACATTTACTGGTTATCTCTTCACACACAAACATCCTAAAAATCCTGAACTCAACAAAAAATGGATTTGCTGGACCCTCCACTGACACACCCTCCCCTCCAAGGCTTTCTCCTGCCCTCAGTTATTCTGCTGTCACGTATCAGAACAAACTCTCTACCATCACCCCATGCTGCACTTAGACTGAAGGAACAGCTCTCAGCATTAGAGCAGTGAAAGAGCTTCATAACTTCACAACTTCATGATTTATATCATGGCAGATTTTCTTTTAATCATTTAAATGCTTTGTTTGTTTGTTTGTTAGGTGCTGGGAAAGCAAGAGGCGCTGTATCATTTTCTCATAGCAAAGAAAAAATGGCAACTGGAAAAGTTCAGCTGCTTCCACTTAACAGCTGCCTCAACAGGTGGGATACACAGATCAGATTAGCCCCATGCTTCAGTACCAAATTCACCTACCATTAAATCCCAGGCTGAAGCAACAAACCCCTTTCTTTTTCATTCAGTGTACCCCTCTACCTCCCTTCCTGGAGTTACCTGTTGATGTTTTCCATTAGCTCCTGCTGCATGGACCCGAGGGCTTCTGTGCTGTCCCCCAAGTCCCACCACTCTCCCCCATCACCATTCATCCATGGGGAACTCCAGTCCCTCTTCCCAGCCCACAGGAGCCAGTAAAACTCATCATCCGAGTTCCAGGGCTGCTGAAATGCTCTGGCAAACACCACTGGCTGCTCTACCCAACAAAAAAGCTCTGGAGCCCGGAAAAGCAGTGGGGGTAGGGCTCGCTGGCTGCTTTAAATGACCTAATGCTGCCAATCAGGAAGCAGCTTTGGGCAGTTCAGAGGAACACTGGCAGCTGGTTCAAGTCCACAAGCAAAGAAAATCAGGAGAGCCTCGTACCCACTGGCTCCACATTAATAAAGAGGAAAAGTGAAGGGATAGCACCAAGGAAATAAATACCCTCATGCCCACATGAAAGCTTATGACTTGAAGATAAAGTAATCTAAATAGCTCCCTCCCATTCATTTCTTCTCCAGTGAGGATAGAAATTTCTCTGTACAAATTCATAGGAAATAATGTTCTGTTCTTACCTCCAGTGCAAGGCAAGCAACATGCATTTGAATCAGAAGTTTTTACATGTAACTACAAATTTTTTCTTTCTCAGAAGAAAAACCTTAACTACTTCCTCTCCAACACAAGCCTCCAGCTCTTACTTCCTTTCCTTTGCTGATGACGTGACAGAGACACACCTACCAAAAAAAAAAAAAAAGTACAAAACCAATTGATTTTCCTACCTGTAACAGGTTCAGTTCCTTGCACTGCCAGACTGACATTCTTCTTCTTTGTTGAGGAACTTAAATCCATTTGTCCATTAAGGCTGGCTCCAGCATCCACTGCAGTCTGGGGCTCAAGCCCCACTTTTTCAGCGGCAGGTACTTCAGGGGAACAAGGTGTCTCTGCTGTAAAAACCACTGCATCAAAACTTTTTACCATTTTAGGAACTTTATCCAGACAAGAGGCATCATTAGCCGATACCAAAATCTTCACTCCCACATTTTCCAGTGACTCAACAGGCTGTAAGTGGCAGGAACATGGCAAGAAGGGCACTGCAGGTACAGCTGGGCTTTGCTTTCCATCGGGCTCAGCCAAGCCCTCCCCCTGAGCCATTGTCACGGCAGGAGCAGCATCGCTGTCACCGGCCGGGCACACGGTGTCAGTGCTGGAGTCACTGTCACACGTGGGTTCCTCTGCAATGGGCTGGAGCCCTGCCCGGGGCAGCACACTCTCTGTGTGTTCCTGCTCCTCTGCATATGCTGCAACAGGGGCCATTGGCACTGGCCTTGGCACCTCCTTACCCTCACAGGCTTCACTGGGGGTTCCCACTTCTGAGGTATCCTTTAACTCGGGGGTGCTGCTGTGGGGGGAGATTTGTTGCAGGGTTTGAGCGGGGTCTTGTTCTTGGTTCAGCCCCGCATTCGGACAAGGGTCACTCTCTGCATCCTCTGCACCCAGTGACTCATCTGCTGATGCAGGTCCATGAATGGTGCCTTCTGCTGCAACCGCTGCTCCAGCCTTGCAAACTTCTTCGGGTTGGACTGTCGCTTTCAGCTCAGCGTCCACATTGCTGCTGCCCACCACAGGCCCCCCCACACTGCAGGCTGAGGGTCTCATAACAGCAGCAAGAAGTTCCTCCAACAAAACCTGCTCTTTGCCATTCACATGAGCCTCCTGCTCAGGCTCAGCTTTGGCTCCTTCAACCTGCTGCGAGAGGCCCTGCTCCGGGGAGCCCTCATCCCTGGCATGGTCCCCAGGCCAGGCTGCAGCTACCCCGTCATGCTCTCCACCGTGCTGCCAGGCAAGCTCTGCTGAGCCTGCCCTCGCCGCCACCGCTTCCCGGTTTTGTTTAGATTCCTCATTATGAGTTGCAGAGTGTGTGCATATTAAATTATCCTCGGCACAGTCTGTGCCCTTGGCACATGGAGCTGATCCAGGGTCATTACTCTGCAGAGCTGCCTCCTGCCCGGGAGGTGCCACTGCAGCATCTCCCTCCTGACTCACAGCCAGCCCCTCTCCTCTGGGGAGGGGAGAGGGCGATGCCACCTTGCTGCTCCTCCCCTCCTGCTCAGAAGCACTTTCTGCATTCTCTGCTCCAGTCTGGGCAGGCTCCTTCTCTGCCAGGCCTGTGCTCATGTCCTCTGGAGGGAGTGATGCAGGCTCACGTTCCTCACGTTTGCTCTGCTGAGCAGCGTCTGGTTTGAAGCTGTTGCCCATTTCAGCTTTAACACCAGTTTGAGCAGCAGAAGGGTGACAGGCAGCAACTTCCTGACCTCTGCCTGCAGAATCTTTGCTTCCTCCATCTCTGCAGCTGCTGGTATCAGTTCCTACTGGCTCCTTTTCACTGCCCTCCATGGCTTCAGCCCAATGGTCAGCGATCTCACTCTCCCGGCAATGTACAGGTTCTGCATCACTTTCATTAGATCCACCAACATCTCTGTTTTCAGGATCAGCATCAGGGCCATCAGTTTCCACACTGTCTTCCAGTGGGGGCAAGCCCGATTTTCCATCTGTGCAGCTTGCTTCCACCTGCCCTTCTTGCTCCCCACTCTCACTGCTGCCATGGACTTCCAAACCAGGAGCAGGTTTTGATGCACATGCAGGAACCTTCACCCCATTCATTGCTGGCAATGCTTCCTCAGTGTTCGCAGTGACATCCTGCCCCACTGTGACACTGGCATCACCCTGGCTTTCCATGAAGTCACCATTTACCTGAGCAGTGCATGAGTCCACATCAGTCTCTTTGTTCCTGCCAGTCTTGCAAAGGTCAACAGAGACACTGCCAATGTCACCATCTGCACCGTCACAGGCCAGTACCACTCCCACATTTGCATCCTCCCCATCTGAACATTCGGTGCCATTGAAACCACTGAGTAAGGGCTGCGCAGCGCTGGGGGACTCTTCCTTAGCTGGGAATTTCTCTTGCAGGTTTGCAGTCCTCTCAGCAGGCTCTGCCATGCCATCCTCTGCCCGCCACTGGCCCTTAGTCCTCTCAGGTGCCCCGGCACAGTTCCTGCACTCGGTCTGGCCCATGGCCACATCCAGGCCCTCCGAGGAAGTTGGGGCTTCACCTGCAGCTGCAGCCACAGCAGCGGCGCTGTCAGCCGCAGGCTCCTCTGCAGCTTGCACTTCCTGATGGGCACTGTCTGTTCTGCCCACGCCAGCTTGATCCAGAACAACTCCAGCCGATGTCATTCCAGCTTCCTCATTTGTATTTCCAGAGGATGGAAGATTTACAGCACCATTTACACTTGCACACAGGCTTGCAGTGCAGTCCTCATCTGATACAGTACCAGAGGCCTCTGCAGATCTTGGCCCTGCCTCTCCTTCCTTTTTACACAACATTACTGTTTTTTTACTTTCACAGAAGCTCTCTGGGCTGTTTGCACCCCCTGGGCTAACCGTGTCATTTGGTGCATCATTAAAAGTTCCCAGACTGCTGCTCTTGCATTTCTCCTCCTGCTGGGTTTGGTCTGAGAGCTGCCCAATGTCCAGGTGAACCACATCAGATGGATTTTCCTGCCTTTCTTCTCTTGCCATTTCTTCTAGGCTCTGAGAGGCAGTGGTGAGGTGACCCTCTGCTCCTTTAGCACAGCTGTCTCCAGAATCTTCCAATATAGGTTCTGTCTGCTGCCTTAAACACTGTAATAAGACATAAAAGAAAAAAAAAACCAAACCACTTTATTTTGTCAAGACCTATATCTACATAATCCTATCCCACATGAATCCTATTCCTGGTGTCATCTAGGAGAGAGCTAAAAATGTAGTGCAGTGGGTATTTTATGTGTTGGTTTTATTAGGAGGAGGTAATAATAAAATTATTAGAATGACAGAAACGTTGGTTGAAAAGAACATCTAAAGGTCATCTAGTCCAACCACCTGCCTGAAACTGGCCTACTGCCACTCCAGCATCAGGTCAGCCATGACTATATCTTGCCAAACCTCCCTTCAATTCAGTATCCGCAGCCTCTCTGGGCAATCTGTTCCCATGTCACACCACCCTCTCATGAAGAATTTTCCCTAAAGCCAGCCTGAACACCCCAAAGCTGAAATTTGTCCCTTGATCCCTCTGCTACACCATCTGCCATCACTGAAAAGAACTGTAGTCTTGGTAATTGCTCTCTGAGAAGCTGTAGTCTCAGTTCTTGAGTGCACTTAAATTCAAGATCAGTAAAGAGCAGAAATCAGTCTACCAAATAATGCAAATATATATCAGCCTAGTCTCAAAGGACTTCAAGCAAATGCTGCTTAAGAGCACCTTCATATCCCTACCCAGCACTCCCCAGCTCTTGCCAGAATTCCTCAATTTTCTCTTTATGGATGGAAATGCTACTTCAGACATGGGCACTGGCTGGCAATATACAAACACACACACTGTCTCCTGCTCCCAGGACTGAACTAATAATCTAATCTATTCCTGAGAACTGCAGGCATAATTAAATATCTGAAATTTATTTCCTAACTGGAAATAAAAATTTCAAAATGATGACATATTATTAAAATTAATACATGCATTATCATGGAACAGTAGGATCATAATCAATTCCCTCTAATATGCATTTTCCTTCCAGAGCACTTGCTTTGTCAAGCTTTTATAGTTTGATACAATCAAACCTTTACTTAAAAAGAGCTGCCTGTTTCAATATTTCCTTTCATATTCTATTCTCTGTAGAAGAGAATGTATCAATGTTCACATCTTAGAAATAGTGGCTTTTTAAATTACTGAGCAACCCCGGTGCCTCAGTGTACACCTGGACAGAGCTCCCCACAGGTTTGCTTGGGATTTTGCACCACAAGTCTTCCAAGGTCACACTGGTTTCTCACTACGTGCCTGAGACTCTCCATATAAAACTCCAATGAACTATGCAAAATCTGAGCTTTTCTTGCATTTATTTGTAAAAGCATTCAAAAAATGCATGCATACTAGAAGTATAACTTGAACAGTTCCCTGCAAATACTGTTTAAGATTTTAAATCCTCAGAGAAACAGAACTTCACACCAAAACTATCAGTTTAAACACCCTGATAATTAAAGCAGCCACTAAGTTAACTGATGCACCATGGGGAATTTCTGGGTTCCCCAGAAGCGGCTAAAATCATCAGTGCTGCCTTGAGGATATTGCATTTACTTGTCTTTCCATACTGAGGTTTGCAAACATTGAGCAGTGCCACAGACTCACTGAGTCACAGACCACTAAATGTACTTCTGGTGTTTGCCACGGATTTCCCTGCTATTCAAAATAACCCTGCTGCCCAGTTCCCATGTATGCTGTCAACTATTCTCCCTGGTTTTGAGGCATCCCAAGACAGGTTAGCACTGGAGACAGCAGTATGGCATCTCCATCCCTTGTGTAAGCACCAGGGATGGAACACAGGGCTCTGCGTGCAACGGTACCCACAGGCCGCTGATATTTTCTGCAAACAGTGTGCTGGGCATCTGGTGGCTGCAATCCCACAGCAGAGCATGCAGAGTGTGCTCCTGGTTCCTAGCCAGGATGGACAGACACAAACAACAGTGACACTTGCTTGAGAACAAGCAGGATCTTCAAGAGGAGGGGCTGCAGCAGCCCCAGCATCCTCACGGTGAAGTCATTCTGCTGATAGCCGGAAAAATACAGCCATCACCAAAGGAAGCCAACAGGCTTTCAGCTGACCCAAAAGAAATAATTACAGGGCTGCTTTCCAAATTCAGATCAGATTAGATGTGAAGTAAAACAGTGGTGGAAAGTAAAGTCTATTTCTGATTTCACTGTCAGGCAAAATGTTCCAATCTGGCATTTGCATGAGCAAATAAGCAGTGACCTGGATATGCTTGCCATGGTTTAGGGTCTTTTGATGGAAAGGAGAAGAGATTTCACAGTTAGCCTGGATTTGCCACTCATGCCACCAGTTCCTGTTGAGATTGGGAGTAATTAACATCTCAGGTACTCAGAGAAGGCTGAAAACATTTCAGCATGGCCCCATCCTCTGCTCATTCCCCCAGCCCACTGGCTGCACACAACAGTTCTCTCCTCCCTTAGTTAAAGCAACAAAAATATCCTGTTGTTTAGATCCTGCACCTCTGCAACTCCGGATGTGTGATCTGATGAAGGAACACCCACAAGTGATGCTAACTGTGACAGACACGAGGGTGCTTCTGAGAAATGGCACGAAAGTGTTCTGGTGTTCCACCTCCCCCATCCATTGATTTTAATGCAGCAGGAGGAAGCCCTTCCAAAGCCCTACAGCTCCTGTAGTCCAACCACCACAGAGTTCGAGAGCAGCACAGTGAAGGGACCATTATGGACACAAACCTTGTGTGGCCAAGGCAGGCTTGTCCTCTGAGTTCTACACTGAAGTGCTACTGAAACAGCCATTTTTTCCATTGCCCATCCCAGAACTTTCCTCTCAGACTCCTCTCTGACCCTGAAGTTTCCATCTGAACAGAGGTGTCCCTACTGTTCTTACAGCCCACATCTCCAGAGTCTGTCCAATGTCTGCCAGACAGGCAGAGGGTCAGCATGTCTCCAGGGAGGTGTTCCTGCCCATCCAAGTAGGTCCAAAACTAACAGAGAAGGCAGGAACTGGGAGCAGAGAGAGGCAAAACAGAGCTGGCATTGCACAGCCCTGAGCCTGCTTCTCTTCTGAAAGAGAACATTTGCTGCCTAATACAGCTTAATCAGATCTCCCCATGCTCAAGTAAGAAGCAAATGGGCAGGTGTCCACCTGGATGCTTGATAATGAATCCAGAGAAAATGCCTAGGGAAACATGCCCTGAAGGATGCTCACGTAGGAAAGTCCTCCCCAGCCACCAGGCTGCAACCAGCCAGATCTGCTTCCCTTCCATCCCCTCAGCCTTTTGCTCACCTGGTGCTGGTGGCTCTGCATGTGCATCTGAAGGTGCCGGATGTCCCTCTCCCAGCTGGCTGCTGTCCCCTCCTTGGCCTCAGCTGTCAGCAGGTACACGTCGAGCCCGCGGTGGTGATTCACACTGTAGTCCCCCGAGTGCACGGTGTGGGACAGGGTGCTCCACGAGTCTGGTTCCCTGGCTCCCTCCCTGGAAAGCAAGAGTGGGTGAGTGGGCAGAAGAGCAGGACACGCACGCTCTCCTTCACTCTGGACACTCATCTAATCATGGCAGCAAGTGGAGCACAGCACCAGCTCCAGGGCCAGACAGACAGATACATACACACTGCTCAGTCTTGGAAATTAATGTGATTTAGAGCTAATGCCAGCCACAAGCTTTATTTCACAAGGTCCTTCTCAGGTAGGCATCAGTGGTTTTTATCCCAGACTATGACAGACTAGCAGCAAAGGGCATGACGACTGCTTTTTAAATTGAATTTATCACACTAAAGCAGCTGTCACAGAACAGCAGACACCTGAAAGGCAGAACAGCAAAGTTGTAAGGAATGAAAACTATAATGTAAGAGATGGTACAACTTCTACACCAAAGCCAGCACACTGCTCACAAACACTCAACAGCCATCAAAATGCAGCAATTTTTTCACTCCTGAAATGAATCTAACTTGCTCTGTGAAACTGCCTCTGTGCAAGATGTTCTCAAGTGTTTGGAGACAGCTTTTTTTCTGCAGCACTATCATGGGCTTTCTTTTTCCCAATACAAAGGAAAGAAAGGAAACAAGATGCTGTAGATCAGAATGAAAAACAACTTAGAAGGTAAATGCAGTCAATAGAAATTTTATTCAGTCTCTCTTATTGAACATCAAACTGTGATTCTGCACCAGCTTGGGACTCAAAGCACTAATTCCTCAGGTCTCACCAAGCTTACACAGCACCTACACTAGCCTATTGAGGTGGTGAGCAAACACTGAGGTGGTCACCAACTTCAGGTTCACAGATTTCAATTTGAATCAGAACAGATTCAGGAAACCCACAATCTGTTTTCATCATTCCGGACAGAGCAGCTTGTGAACCACCAACAAGCCCTGCATCCCCAGGAGAGACATGGAGCCAAACCTCAGGGATGTTACACAAACAGGGGATGACAGTGACCTGCTCAGAGGTGCAAGAAATGGGAATTTCCCTGTCTTTTTCTACCAGGGATGCATCTACTGACACCCAGCCCCACTGTGAGCTAGGTTGAGAATTGGACTAGATGTCTTTAAAGGTCACTTCCAACCCAAACTACTCCATGATTCTATGATGTCCCCTACCTGTTGCAGAGGCTAACCATTTCCAGATCCCTTTTTGCTGCCTAGCTACAAATTTCCTTGGAAAGGACAGAGCTGTGATTGTTTTTAAATAATTAAGATTCAAGAAGGTACATAAACAGCAAATGCATGCCATCAAGCAGGTAAAACTACACATAGTTTTCAGAATCTTTGCTGATAGGTCTTGCTTTAGAATTCATAAATCTTTCTTGTAAGCAAGTGTCCCCCAGCAAGGCACAGGGCTATCTCTCCGGGAAGCCAAGCAATCTAGAAAGCAAAGTCATAATGAGCAAAGACCACAATCAGCAACAGGAATGGGCAGAGCAGGGTGGGGAAATGGTCAAATGGTTCATTACAGGCAGAGAAACCTGTGCAGGAAATAGTGGTGGCAGTGGCTGCCCCTGCTCTGCCCCAAGCACAGCCACCCACCCTCTTCTGTGACTCATTCTGGGTCAAATCTGCAAGGAAATTCAGACAAAGCAATTCTATGGCTTCTACTATTCACCACCATTTATCTCAGCCATGACTTGACTTCAGCAGAATTACACTTGATTTAAGCAGAACCAATATTTCCACAGAGAAACAGAAGGAAGCATCCAGTATCTGGTGGTGACTGGTATAAATCCATAGAGGCACTGAAGTCAACTAAGCCATTACAAATAACTAAAGAAATGATCTTCCTTTATCAAGGAAACACAGACATTTCTGTCTGGAGTATTTTTCTCTTCAGCTGTCATGTATGAGAAACCACTGTACTCAGGGCCACTCTCAGTACAACAAGGCAGTCAGCACAAAGCCCCCAGTCACCCACTCATGGGGACAACAGCAGCCAGATTGAAGAACTGAGTGCCACGAATCTGCTCCACTTTATCATCAGTTTCAAGGACCCGCACAGGCATCTCCAAATCAGCACCCACAAAGCTGCCTGCAGGACTTGCTGAGCTTCAAAGGACCCTCAGCAACTTCAAAAGGCTCAATCTGGAGCAAGATGACAGGCAGAGTCCCCTGCAACACCGCCAGTGTGTCCACCCCTCCAGCAATGTGCAACCTTCACATGGCCCAGATGAATCAGTCACTTTTGCTTACAAAGCCAGCAGTTTCTTTTCATATTCAAGCTGCCAGCCTGTGTTACACTTTATTAAAAGCTTTAAACCTTTTGAGAGACCAAGACGTTTCTCACATCCAGCCAAGTACAAACTCCAAGCTCTCATTTTTAGCAGTGGTCACCTTGGCTACACAAAATTAAGCAGTGAGATAGCAAATGGTTCAATCTATTGCCTCCTTCAAACCATCCCTCTCAAACTCTGCTCCATTCCAGCACTAATGGTCTGAAGCACAGAGGACAAATGAGGATTCACAAGCATTAACTCGTTTTCCTACCACTGTTCCTCCTGTTCAGGCAACCACTACAAAGGCCACGAAGCCCATTTGAGAAGACACTACTGCTCATTTCCCCTCGTACACTGAGCTTCACTGTTTGTGTCTTTCCTGCATGTCTCACTGCAAGCCCTGGGTTTTATTGAGAGATGATAAAAACATACTTCTTCCAGGAAAAAAGCTTTGCTGTTATGCATTTTGCACTTCCTGGCTGTGAAAGATGCTTATTTTGTCCAGACTTGGAATTTTTGTAGTAGTTGTATAGGAGTACATATCCAAGCTGTTCTACTAGAAGATAAAAACAGATATGCAAATACTTAGCGAAGATTTACTATCAAAAATATGTATACAAACTCCAGCCTTCAAGAAGTCTGAAAATCTGCTTTTGTTCAGCACAAAAATCCAGTTTGTTGCAGTTTGCCAGAAACAACGGAAATCTGTCTTCTTATGAGATTTAACCATCCTGGGTGAAATCTTTCTCATCTTCTCTTTTCAACAGTTTCCCTGATGCTGGAATGATTTTTGTCTTTTCTTTTATATACCTTTTACACAGTTCTCTGTATCCACAAGTATTAGCAGTATGCATACTCGCAACCTTTTACTTAGTTTAGTGCTTAGTGTTTTGTAAGTGTTCTGCAGGCCTGAGACTAAACACCCCAGAACTGCAGAGCCAGGGAGACCAAACATTCCTACTATCTCAGGAACCCAAGGTCTCCTGGCAGGAGGATTCTGTAAACTAGGGGTTAGCCCACCCCAACCTCATTATTGGGCCCCCTTGTTAGATATGCTAATGTGTAAAGTCTATAACTGGTGTGTATGATTGGCGGGGGGTGTGCATTTTGCCACACTTCACCTGGTTGAAATGGATGCACTGAACAGGATCCTGATTAAAATACTGAGGTAAAGACCCCAACCCCTCTAACTGTGTCTAGCTTCATTTTCCTAACACCAGGAAAAAGGCATCATCCCATCAAAATACGTAACAGATACCAGTGAATAGAACATTTTGTAAGAAACATCTGAGCTCAACTTTCACAGAAGAAAGTTAAAAAAGCAAGGACTGCTTGAGAAGGCTGAATGTTCACCAGATCTACCCTCTGCACAACCATGCCATGACCCACTGAAAAAGCCTGGAAGAAGTCCTGCAGCTCTGGTCAGTCTTCTGTCCCACGAAGGTAAACCCGGAAGGGAAATTTCTGACTGAAATGTAGGACAGACTTACCAGCCCAGCCTTCATCTGCAGAAAGGTGGCTTAAAGAAGGGTGACAACTTCAAACAGAGAGAAAGGAGAAGCAAAAATGCTTCAAAATACTCTCAGGCCATGTCCTGCTCCATCTGGGAGCTGATCAGATTGCTGAAACTACAGGATCACCTCCTATCCATCTGGCATGTAAGACAAGATGACAGGTTATAGAATCAGAGAATGGTTTGGATTGGAAGGGTCCTTAACGATCATCTAGTTCCAACATGGGTAGGAACACCTTCCAGTGGACCCGGCTGCTCCAAGCCCCATCCAAGCTGGGATGGGAAGATAAGTAGGAAGTGGTTTTTATTCAAACCGTGTAGACTGGTCCCTTTTCAAGGCAGAGCCACACTGTACTCATGTGCTGAATCTCTCCTCAGCTGGCAGGGGAGCAGATAGTGAGCGGTGGAAAAGAGAGAGGAAAGCCCGCACCGCACGGCTCCTGGCTTCCGGCAGATATGGGCAAGAGATTTTTAAGTAGAGGGAAGATAAGCGAGAAAAGGAGAACAAAAAAAAATAAAAAACCTACAAACCACCACCTGATCAAAAGCTCTGCCTGCTCTCAAAAGCTGCAGTAACTGTGCTCAGTAACAATGGTCTGAAATTTAAGGTGTTGGCGTGTTTTCTGGTACCAAGAAATACAGTTTGAGCTGGAGGGGAGAGGAAGAGGAGGGAGGAAGAGATCAGAAGATGAATGAAAAAGGCTTGGGGAGTTAAGCAAAACTTCGTGTTAGTAAGATTTATCCCACAGTTTCACAAAGGGGTGAGGAAGGCAGTGTGGGAACTCAAGGTGTTATTTCCTGGGGATATCCCCTCCAGATTTCTGAGCTGAAAAAGGCATTGCCAGCTCTTAGGATCTTACTGCAAGCCTGACAACAGCTGTGGGTTTATTCTGAAAGAACCAGACCCTAGACCCATGTGGTAAAGAAAAAATTTAAAAAGGAAAATCAATCAAAAAAAAATTAAACAAAGGCCCTACCATTATGGCTACATGGAAAGCTAGGAAAAGGCCAGAATTTAGATGCTCTTATCTGTAAGGTAACTAAAAATATAACTAAATTGAATTTTATTCCTACATTTTTACTTTTTACTACTATAACTATGATATCACAGTGAAAATACCAGATCAGACAGACTATGATCTGGGATAAACAAGGAATAGTGCCTACAGGGATAGGATTGGTGGTGATTGTGCAACAGGCCCATACCATGGGCAATTTAAGTCAAGCCAACAATCCCTCCTGGAAAAACCCAGCACCCACACTCAGTGCAGTCACCAACATTTAAACCAATCTTAGAAATCTGACCGAACAGAACTTCAGTGTTATTTGCAGAAGTGTTGGGGTAATGGAGGCTTTGTGATCTCCTAGATCACAACCTTAAGTGATATAAAAAACACTAATGCACACAAACACTTTCTTGCTCCTCTTCGTTTTTATAATCATCCATATGCATTGAATATGAGACCCAGAAAACACATGCAACCAGTATATGCTTGAATGGGTTAAAATAAATCAATCATTTTCAAATTTGTAAGAGACTCAATAAACACAGAATTCATACTTCAGGTGTTTCCAAGTGTTCCAAATGCCTCAGAAAAAAAAAAAATGTTTCTCATGTAAGAAAAATCTATGTATCTCTCTCTAATTTGAACAGTTTTGATGTTGAAACAAAGAGTTAAAAGTTCATCTGATGTAGAAATAATGACTAACCCCTTACAGTGCCTCGCACAAACACGAACGGCAGTTGTGGGTTCTGACACCAAACTGAATTCAGGATTGCATAACCTGCCCTTCAATATCAGATTAAATATTTAATAATTGGATTCAAAATAAGTAATGCTAATTTCCCATTGATCACCATACAGCAGCAAATCAGAGAGAGAAAAGCTGGCCTGGTCCTCCAGCAGTTGTTTGCAGATGCACATATCCTAAGTGAGCAAGTCCAGTATTTCCAAATACAAAGAGTCTGTACCTCTAAACCCAAGCATTTCTTAAGCCCCAGTGTTAATTATACATTAAATATATATATATTTACAAAAATATATAAAAATACAGTGACAAACTGTCATCAACTATATTTGCCAAAAAGTACAATCTGCATTCCCTAAGAGTAACTGTTATTAAATACATCTTCCATTTCTTTTATTTTTAGAGCATTATGGAACAAGAAGGATGCCCTGCTCAGGATGGGGAGCTGTAGGTCCAACACAGAACCCAATGTCCACCTGGAGACTCATCAGTATACAAAGGAAATTTAAGGCGAATCTATGAAATACACTCAAGAGTGAAAACAGATACCATTTTGTTGCATGTTAAATAAAAAAGCACCATCATGGCGACTCCTTCAGCAAGCAGTGTTTACAGCTAAAAACAGCATCTCAGATGAGGACAAGCGATATGGAAGGAAGAGCTGTCTCTGCAGAACATCTCCGCATGCTATAAGTGAGTGATTGCTAGCTCTGCAACACAACCCTGAGAAGAAGCCACCCCTTTGGCTGCCTCTGACACAGCAGTTTACAAAGTCTTCTTCTACAATAATCTGTTCAAACTCCAACCCCTACCATGAATGTCACTGCTCGGAGCAAATCTGTTAAATACAAGCATCCTAACTGGGTATCCAGCTAGCCCATGCCTGAGGCCAAAACCCCAGCAGTTTTGGGAAACCACTTATCTGCATTTTCTAAATTTATTCTGAAACAGAGCTGGTCTCTCATAATCACTTACCAACCACATAACGCTGTCTAGCACTTATGGCCCCTATAATTTTTGGGAACACTTCCAGATCAGGATTTCTGGGGGAAAGGAAATAATTTCTTCTCATATCTTACCAAATATTCTCAAACCTTTTCTAAATCTCTTTTTTCTCATCCTCACAGGTCTGTTTCCATGATCTCCCAGGACTACAAATTCCAAGTGGGAAATCAGAACCAGTAAAAAGCTGTTCTACCACATGGACTAAGCCTTCTCTCTCTTCTGTATTCAGAGGTGGCTACATACAAAACAAAGGAGAGGAGGGAGCCAAAAATTGAAAAGTCTTCAGAAAGATGTGGGAACACACAAGTAAGTCAGAAAAAGTTGGAGCATGATGTGGGGTGAGTAGGTGGAAAGAGAAACACACTCTTCCTGCTGCATCACGTTCACACCTGGTTGCCCCATTCTCCCACTCCCAGTCTGCTCCTCTGCTGTGGCGAGAAGAAACCCACAGCACCTCAGCATATTTCTAATAATGATGTTAAAATATTAAATGATGATATTTCAATAGAAAATCCTACAGCCACAAAACTAGACCCTACAGACCACTGGCCCTCCCACACTGCTCCAGAGACATCACTGTCTGTAGCTAAACAGCATCTCCTTAACAGACACCTCTTTGAGTCCTCTTTCAGTGCCCTTCTAACGTTTTTGAATCCCTCTTAACATATTAATCTTGTGCTATCACTTGTAGAAACAAAGTAAACTGTCCTCCTGCCGCAGCACAGCAATCCATACCTCAAACCCAGCTCCCCAAATAGCAATCAAATGGATTTGTTGCTTAGTTTGGAGTGGAAGAACAGATGGAGAAACATCAGCACTAATTCAATAAACCTTACAGCCTCTGATTCTGCTTAGCCAAAAATAAAATATATGTATACCATGTGACTGATTTTAAGATCATGTTTAAACACGCTGCTGAACATGAACTTAAACACTTGCTTAAAGAGCCTGCTAAATTGGGGGGAAAAAAAAAAAAAAAAGACGTACAAAGCAAATCTTCTTTCAGCTCTGGCTTAGAAAAGCAGAAAAGCGTATTTAGCTATAAAAGTAAAGTAACTGAAAAAGCTTCCTTATTTGAGAGGCACCACAGAGATTACAGCCCAGACTTCACGAATTACTTACATAAAATCAGAACAATAGCAAGTGATAATCATGGATTGCAAAACATTCACAAAACCCTTCTGCTACCAGTGAGTTATTCCTCATGTGCGTTAATTAAATAATTTTAATTTTGGAAATACAGACTTGTACTAATTTACAGTTTCACAGACTGAGCCTCCTGATTGTTACCAGGAAATCTGAAGGGAAGACAAATCCCAGAGCTGTGCACAAGCACTTTAGAGCAAAGAGCAGAGAAACCAGCAAAAGTAATAAAAGTTTACAGTAGAAAACTCAGAGACTGTGGCAACTCTTTGCAGGGATTAGAAAAACGCAATTTCTATTTTTCTTTTAATGGGCTCTATTTTTCTCTCACTTCCCTTTTTCAGAGGACATAAATCACTCTCAGCTGTGAAGGAACTACAAACGTTTGGCTTTGCTGGGGAAAGAAACGTTACTAGACAGAAATAAAATCAGCAAGCAGATCAGTGTTTGCCTGTTTTACAAAGCAGCACTTCCAACCTCTCTGCAATCCTGCACGCTCCCGGTGCTTTGGAGCCATTTTCCCCACTGCTGTAAGAGCCCTGCAGAACATGGAGCTGGCAGGGGATTGTGTTACTGCCCTGAGAGCACTGGGAAACACCAACTGCTGCACTCTGCAGCTGTCCAGCTACTCCCAGAGTTCCACCAGCCTGGTTAATGACTGGGCTGCCTCTCCAGAGCCAGCTGCCTGCAGGCAGCATCACCCAGCTCCAATATCGGGGAGCAACAGGCATCAACCACAGACCCTTCACTCTGGACTCGCTCCTTGGAAATTGTTGAAACTCAGAGAGCGCTTTGCAAACTGCCCCATTTCTGAAGTTACCTTTATATATAAATCTTACATATTTCTTTTCCCTATAAAACTGCCCTTCTCCACTATCCTATTCCATTTGCATTGCAGGACCTTGTTTACTGTGAAGTTTTTATCTTAGAGATAAAACAAGCCCCCATTGGGAACGATACACAACTGATGACTGTTTATTGATGATGAATATTTATTTGCTTATATGAATATCTATTTTAAAATGCTGCTATCAACACCCTGCTCTTCACCCCTGCTGATGTACATGGTCTCCACCACAGCTCATCTGGGTCTCAAAAGAACCAGCCCATGCACCTTTCTTGTCTGAGGATGAAAAGCCAGTGCACACCACAGAACAGAATACTTCCAGGGATGGAAAACTTACATAGGAAGCATCTTTTATGTTTTTTACATGAAGTACTGCAAAAGCTGAGAAGGGAAAGTTCATCAGATAAACAGGAATTCAAAATGTCACCAGTGTAATTAGGTTTTGAAAAAAATATTTACACTGCAGCTGAATCAAGCTACATTGCAAACAAACCAAGGCAAAACTACAGCAATGGAGATGGTTTTATGTCTGCTCTTTAATGACTGCATCCTAATTATGGCATAATTTCACCCCTTCCCAATGCTGGCTGGGAGAATCACTGTAAAATGCAGGGTCCTGCAAATTAGGAAGCAAGAGAACAATAAAATCTCCCCAAGGATAATGCACCACAAAACATGCTGCATTCATTTATTTGGCATAGTGCAGTTTAATTACTTGTAAAAATGACTCCTTTGTAGGGGCCCTCACTAACATGCATTGCTGCTCTGTGTTTTGCTGAGTGGGACAAGCAGTGTGCCAAATTTGTGCGCCTGGATTATACAGAGTGAGCATAGGCTGAGTGCAAAAAGGAGGTTGTACAGTGTCCTTTGTGTTTTGACAGCACATAAATGACACTCACTCTCCTCACGGAATTTTCTGTGTTTCAAAACTCAGTATTTCTCCTCCCAATGGGGATTTTCGAATCTCTATCCCATCTTATTGCAGAAAATGCCCAGCGTAATAAAAGTCAATGCTGGGGAATCAGGATGTGCCCATTTTGTCACCACCACCCTCCCGTGGGGAAGGGCTGTGGCCATCCCTGTGCCACTGCTCCAGTCAGTCCCACAGTCATATCATGATGCTCCACCACAATCCTGCTCATTGAGAAAGGGAACCAGGATTTGCAGCATCCATGGATTTCTGTTTTTAGGGCTTCATGGGAATAGGAGAGTCACTGGACTTCTGGCATGGCTGTCAGATGTTTATATATTGTATTTCCACCCAGGAAAACAAATCACAATTTATGGATACACCAAGAAGAACAGGAATTGGGACCCTGATGCTAACATTTCTGCAGTTGCTTGTGTCTTATTTTCCAAGACAAACTTCAAAGGTCATCAGAGAAATCCCATGGATTGGGCCAGCAACACCCCTTGTCCTGGTTTAAGGCAAATATTTAGGAGGAAACCTCTGGAGGG
>JAHLSL010000027.1:144694-165016 GCA_025920805.1 Petroica traversi | reverse complement strand
GACGATTGGGGATACAAACAGGCCATATGGCTAACCCAGGACACCCCTTAAAGCCAATGGCACAGGACAATGTCATGGAATCCCAGTCCCCTTTTCATTCCACTGAGTGAGAACTGCCATTCCAATACTGGAGCCAGTTGAGAAATACTTCACTAAATACATGAATAGCTGCTGTAATAGTTTTGTTTACTTCCCATTTTTATTTAAATTACCAGCTCTACTCCATTCGAGTTGCAGTATTTGCTATGAACTCTATAATCAAGTTTTGGCCAGCTTAAGCTTCCTGACAGTATGTAAAGCCTGTTAATATGGTTAGTCTCACCTTGGAGAACCTTGCTGCAGCCACGGGATGAATTTCCACATTCTATTTTTGCAAGATAGCCTCTGAGATAGTTGTGTTTTCACAGTATGACTGTTGAACTTGATGGAAAAAAATGTAACACTGTCATCTTCTCTGTATTAATGCCAGCAAGGGTGGCAGGAGAAGATATTAGAGAATAGGTCCCATCCCACACTGCACTTAACCCTCACTTTCCCTGTGGCTGCCTGAATTTAAGGACAAAACTTAAATGCAATCACTCCAGCAATACAGATCATATATTCTGCCTCCCAACACTGCACCCAACAACTACAGAAAGCAGAATAAACAGTGAATGTTGTGTGATGATGTGGATAACACAGCAGACTCCTAAACATGACATTGGGTCACTCAACATAAACCCTCAAGTATCTGAGAAGCCAATTCAGAAACACAAAGTTTATAACAAAGCTTAAGAGAACCAGGCATCAGAATAACACACACGGAGACTGAATCTTTTCTCCTATACGAACAGCCCCCTCGAGATTTTGTTGAGCTCTTTGTCTTTATTAGCCTCAGCTATTAAAGCTAAATCTCCAAACATTTGCTACTCAAAACTAATGTGCCATCTTCCAAAGGATTATTTGTAAAGCAGTGCAATAAATGCTCATGCCACTAGTTACTTGCTATGTGTTGTAAGACCTGGCTGCTTCCCAAGACCATTTACAAGAGACCTGTTTCTATTAAATATTCTGCTCTCCTTTAAATATTCGCATTAGTTCTTACCATTTTTTTAACCTATACCAATAAAATGCCTATTCTCTACAGGATGCTGCCTTATTTCAATATAATGATCACTGTCTCATTTAACTAAAAAAATCCCTCTCTAAAAAGTAAAAACACAACAGTTCACCACCACCACAGTGCCTGTTAGCTCCCCTCTTTTGGGCAGTTGTCTTTGCTTGAAGAAAAGCTTTCTCATTTGTATTTGCATAAGATTTCTCTTAATTAGTCAATATTACAATGACTCACTTTGGACTTTACAAGACATCTGCAAGCAGAACACTGAGCAACAAAAAAATTCCCCCAAATATTATTGCATTTCCCCTAAACCCTCAGGACTGCCCCCACTGCTGCTATTAAGAACAGTAAAAGCAAAATTATACCAAAACTGCCTTTAGGGGTGGAGTGTAGCACTTAGACACCATTGAGTGATAATGTACAGCAAAGTCAAGCATGGTAGAGAATGACAAACCAGCAGAGGAAGCACCAAATCATCCTTACTCTGTCAAAAGCTGGTGCAGCTTCTGGTAGCCCCTCTCCAAGGCCAAGCTCACAGGCGTTGCCCCTTCATTGTTGTGGATGCTGAGAGCTCCTCTTCCACCCGGCTGCTGGAGCAGAAACCACGTCAGCCGCAGCAGACCCAGCCGCACTGCAAAATGCATCAGCGTTTCCCGAGGGATGTTCTCTGGGAAGGGGGGAAAAAGAAAGAGAGAAATGGGAATTTGCAGGCTTGTGGGTTAGGGGAATGTTGTGTCCCCACATCCCAGCCCCACCATGCAGTGGCTGGCATGGAGCTGACAGCCCAAAGAAACCTGCAGCACCTGGAAAAACAGCCTGGCTGCCAACAGCCAGGAGACACCAGTCCTGAAGTGAGGGACGCGCTTCGGTGGGACTGGAGGTCCTCAGGACCTCTTGAGCTGAGACTGACCACAGAAGTCAATGTGAAAACCCCACCATTTCTTGAACAGCCACAGCCACCACCAAGCTACAGCACACCCAAACAGAAGCGTGGCCAGGTGGGTTTTCCTGGATGTCCAAACCTTCTCCTCACACACCCAGGACCAGGTTTTAGGGACAGACAAATTTTGTTATCTAATGGGATGCTGATTTGTCTCAAAATATGAAGAAAAAAAACCCCAAAACAATTACATTTGATGCACAAATCCAAAGCAGTTATAAAAGAGAACTGTTTAAAAACTCATAAAGGAAAAAAAAAAGGAAAAAAAAAAAAGAAGCAAGGATTTTCTTTCCTGGTTTGATTATGCCTCAGACCAGCTTTTCTCAGCTTTATACAGTAGCTTTGTCATTCTAAATAGCAGCATTTATAAACTACCAATCTCCACTGCTGCTTTTTGTGTTTAATAACCGTGACCTTCTAATTTGGTAAAAGTCACTCTTGAGCCTGAGCTTTCATCTCAGAAAAATATCCCCCTACTCCAAAAGCTGCAGCCCTAGAATGATGCTCTGAAAAGCTTTAACCAGAAATGAGCTCCAGATGTACTGCTGAAATCCAGCATTTGTAGATCAAAGCCTGTTATTTCTGTATGAAAGGCAAACACATTTGGGTTAAAAAAACTGCAAGAAATAAAAATTTGTTCTTTTAATTAACAAAGGATTTCAGTATTGACTGACAGCAACAACAACAAAAAAGCACCAACTGGGTCTCAAAAAGCCATGCCAATGAGCACACTTGGTATAAACCCTTTATTATCACAGAAATGATTTATTGGGTTATTAATTTGGGTGCCAGCCAAACCTATACAACAGGTTTTAAAATGCATGCACATAATGACTTAGGATTTAATTTTGTATTTTTTTGTTTAAGAAGTGTGCCCCAAGAGAAATCACTTCTTCAAAGTGCTGCTGTTTTTCTTGCTTACTTACTTTCTTTAGGGACGTCATTAAGACCTTCAGTGAAAAACAAAACAAAGTAAAAACAGGCAGTTCTCCCCTGCCTCACACACAATTTTTCACAACTTTTTGGATCAAATTCTGAAGAACTAATCTGTATGCAAGAACCAAAGGCTTTCTGGCACCATTTCTCTTCCGAATGACTCCAAATTAGGTCTCTGGGCTACAAACCAAGCCTTCCCCCTAACCTCCTCTTGATTACCGTAAAGCAAAACCAAGCTGCCCTGAATACACGAGAGTGTCTGAATGGAGGTTCCAGCTGATCAGAGAAAAGGGAATAGCTGAGCTCTCTCCGAGAGAAATTCTCAGCCTTTGGCTAAGTAATGAGAAGCATTTGGGTATTAAATGTTACAGAGCGTAATGATTTAGAAATAGCACAACAAGGAGGTTAATCAATGGTTGCAGCCCTGGATTTAAAGGAAAATGAAAAATAAGACACCATATAGACAGACACAAGGGAAAGTGTACTGATGAAGCTGCAAATGTGGATACAGGTAGGACTCATCCAGAATAAAAGCAAATGCTCCAAGTTCTACTCAGTGAACTTGTACATGCACAAAGCTCCCACACTACCTGCACTCTGACTGGCAGAGCCAACGTAATTAACGTGCTGTAACTCTCCCTACAGACACGTAGGAGGCACAAAAGCACTTCTGTTAGAGCAAACAACTACCCTCCAAATAAAGAATGCGTCACACTGGTCTGACCACGCTCTGTTCTCATGTGGGATCTCCTGTCCTAGCTGCTTTGTTGAAAGGGAAAATCATCTTCCCAACTAGAACAGACAGTCCTGCCCCGGAGCTGAGCAGAGTAGACCCGCAAAGCATAAGCACAGGTCCCTGAACCAAAATGCTCCCTCTTCCTGTAGCTGAGAGCATTACTGATAGGGAGAAGCATGATCTGCTCACTAGCTCATGGTTCACCACTGAACACACACACCAACTGCAAGTTCTGCAAGATGCAGGCAGATATTCCTTTTGTCCCTGAGCCAAATGGGTGCCTCTCTCTGCCTCATATGTCCAAAGATGAAATAGCCCCTCCCAGCTGTCACAATGCCTTCCCAGTTGTGCCAATCTGCTCATATGACTACACCTTCTGAGAACATCTTCCTGTTCTATTAAAAAAAAATCTCCTTTATCACTGAATCAGTGGACAGGGTAGCTCCAGAGTTTGGATGGAAGTGTCTGCAAACTCAACTGAAGTGTGTTTGGCCCTGCCCTAATGCCTTTGGGCGGTGACAGTGTGCACACAGGATCTGTATAGGAAGAGGCGGCATGTTGCCACCAGAGCATATTAAACACACAAGCTCACTATCTACTTTTGGAAGGCTCTGCCTGACACAGAACCTGGCACCAGGCCACCCTAACAGATAGGCACAGATGATGACAGTGAAAAGACAAAGTACTGTACATCCAACAACTGCAGGGGCCCCAGGCAATGGCTTTGGAAGGTTCTGGGGTGTGCAAAACTTGCATGGTGACAGTTAAAAAGGCATGTGCCATCTGTGAGCTGGATTAACTACTAACAGATATAATGAAAATACATCTGTTGGTGTATGGTGCTGCTCAAAACTAGACAAGAGTTGGTCTGCATCCAGTATGGACATTTTGCTGGGTGAAGAGGGGAGGAAGACAGACAGATCCCTTCATCTGAAGGGATGAAGCTTGTCACACAAAATGTTGGAAATCCTGTCAATGATTTTAAGACCTTGCCATGGTGCAAAATGCATGTCCCAGGCATCAAAGAATATCAAAAGCTTTAACATGCAAAACCAGAGCTCCTTCTCCTACCACATACCAAGCAAGAGCTCCTCATCTTAAAATGGCTGACCTCTAAATGTCAACAAGACAGTTCTGGTAATTAGGAAATTGTGGAAATAAGAGACACATGATACTGAAAAGGCCAAGACTGTTTTTTTCCTTTCTCATTTCCTAGTAATAGGCAAGAGTTGAAACATATGATTATTGGCCCATAATGGCAGGGTACTCTAGTCCAGCTGGCAAAACACAAGACTTTAGATATATTATTTTTGTGTAATTTTCTTCTGCTGTGATATGTGAATAGACAGTTTATCTGTGCAACTGAGGACCAAATTTCCATAGAAGACTGTCAAACATACTTGGCTAAGAGTAAAGGATTAAGGTTTAAGGTGCTATTAGCAAAAACAAATAAGCATCGAGGGAAAAAATAAAACAACCTTTGGGTATGACATGCCCAAGAACACTAATTTATTTTAATCCTGATTAAATAAAAAATAAATCCAACTAGTGTTCCTTTTTAAAAATAACTTTACAGATAGAGTAACCTACACCTAATGCTCAGTTTATCCTCCATGCCTTGAGACATCTCATGAGCCAGACATGGAATGGGGTAGCATTGCTTCATTTTCCTGTGCTGGTGACCTTTACTTGGTTCTCACCCTAACTCATGTATACTCAGCAATTTGGAAATCTACCATCAAATCTGGCTTCAAAATCTTGCTTTCTGCTGGAAGTGTTCTCATTGTTCAGATCAATCCTTAAACAACAAGGGTAAAAAACCCCAGAACCAAGCTGCCACCTCACGCTGCGGTCCTAGAGGAAGGCTCCAGTAATCAACTGCACTGCAGAAAGGTCAAGACAAAGATGTTGTGTTTGGAGTTATGAGCTCAGTTAATAAAAAGATGTGTGGGTAATTCCTTTCTTAATCTGATAAACAATAAATTTTTCAAGGACACCAAAAGATTTCCATGTCCCCATTCCCACTAATACCAAAGGGAACAGGAACATTCTCAAGCCAACAATTTCTCGGCCACAGACTAAATGGTACATCTCAGTCTTGAGCAGCACATTTCTGATGCTGTCTGAACAAGAATTGCTTTCTGCTTCCCATTTTCCACTGCAGAGGGTACTAAATTTAGGTATGGAAAATATTTTTTACATCTTATCAAGGACTGCTGCTGAACAGAGCACTTTGTGCTGTTGGCACTGAACAGATCATGCTGATTTATACCATGCCATCCTTTATGAGCAAGCACAGAAGTTGAGCAGCAGACTGGAAAGGATATGAAACCCAACCGAAAGAACACCTGTAACTACTACATTGAAAGGGTTCCAAGAGAAACTATAACAAGAGTGTAGCAGATGAACAGATTAAAGCTCTATGTCTGAAATACATCATCGGCAGCAAAACTTTAGCATCCTCCCATGGGAAAAAAGACTACGTACTAATAAACAAATTCTGAAAGTTTTTAAAAGGTTTTTTAGGATTTTTTTTAAATAAGATTTTTGGGTGATTTTTCTCTCTTCTGACATTCTCCCTTCCTGCAAAAAAAAAAACAGTTCATGATCTCTATTTGTGGTGGCACTTATGTTGTCCTGTACATTGAAATTCTACTGGTTTTGTACATGAGGCTATTAAACCCATACCCTAATACATTCAGACTATTTCAAATCAGGGCAGAGAGTTTCCCTCTATACCCACCTCCTGCCTGGTGAGGTCAGGGAGTTTAATTTCCCATTATTTATTGAAGGATGGTGTTTATCCTGCAGCATTTCTGGGAAGCTGCACATATTCAACACATCAGTATGTGCAATCAGTTAAGTGTTCTATCTGATCTGATGGTCTGGTTATCTGCTTGAAAACCTGACCCAGAATCTCACAACAGTCCTTACACTCCCAGGGGAATTGCTCCATATTGTGGTGATCACAGCAACCCTCTGCCAACATTAACCAGCTCCTGAAGCACCATCTCAGAAAGCTCACACAACCAAAAATTAACCATAGCTCTGGGTTTCACCACTCACTCTTAATAAGCAAAATTAAAAGACTGTTTCCTCAAAGGTTTTGTCAGAATATTACTTCCAAGTTATTTTGGAAGTGATCTGTTTATTAGTGATACAATTAAGCTCTCTAAGCTTTACATACCTGAGCCTTAGATCCTCCCTGATTTTTTTCTCCTTTCTTTTTTACCCTCCTGCAACATAAACTAGCCATAATCATTACTCATACCTCAAAATATTCAGTTGTGGTTTTCTAGTTAGCTTATTTTCTCTTCAGCAATTTAAAATAGAACATCACAGTCTTGCATTTACATTGCATACATCCTCAGGATATGTATTAAATTTTGATTTCTAGACATAAAGTGTAACAATCTGTTCCATTTAAATAGCTGCCTTCAAATGCCACTCAGAACAGTAAATAACCACACTTTTGAAAGCAGTAACAACTATGTTCTTTAAAAGTTACTGTGCACTTGTAATTATTAAGACAGAGATGATTATATGGCACCTGAAAGTAATGCTGTGTTTGGAATACCACAGTAACAAGACTAATCCTTAATTATGGATATTCTGAAATCGTGGATGCCATTGGAGTTCATACAGACAGATAACTAAGAGCAAGGCCCAGGAGGAGGGAGGGGCACTGTATGGCTGGTGAAGAGCACAGCTGTGTCTCAGGGGCTGTGCTCTTCCCCAGCCACACACTGTCCCATGCTCTCTTCTGCTTCCCAGTTCATCCAGCCAAACAGCAGAGTACCCTCTGCTTGTCCCAGCAAGAGAATGGACCCCAAGGACCTCTGATGTCAGGAATCTTAGGTGCTCCCGTGCCCAGTTGCGTGGCTGTGTGTGTTTGTTGACACAGCAGATGAGTTCAACAGCCTCAGGAGATAGAGCTGGGTGAAACTTTAGCAGGCTCTCTGCCCTCTGGGGTGACAGCAGTGAACTCCCTGCCCTCTACTCGAAGCCTGCCCAGGGCTGGGTGCAGGCAAAAGCAAGGAGAAGCCTCCACACAAAGCCACCCCCTCCTTAAAATCCAGCCTGGAGCTGTGCTCAGTGGTAGATCTTGTACGCAGCTTCTCCCTGCAGAAAGCCATTACCTCCCAACTTTTGCAAAAGTTAGACTCCTACTTCAGGCCTTTGAAAAATCAACCTTTAAATGTGTTTGAGAGCAGCACCTCCTCTGAGCAGCAGTTCTCCACCAGGCTGTGGTGCTCTCAGAGCTGGCAGAGGCTCCCAGCTCACTCCTGCCTTCAGAGGTTTTGCTGAATAGCAGTGTTTTGTTTCTATCTGTCCTGGTTTAGGGCAAATTTTAGGAGGAAACCTCTGGGGGAGGGTCTCCTCTAGGAAAAGCCGATTCCAACCACCCCTCCCCCACAGAGGCTCGGGAAAAATTTCCTTAGAGAAAAGTGGAAAAAACTATTTATTTAACAAATAGAATATTCACAAGCATAGAAAATTTGGATAATATGAAAACAATGAAACCTCTCCTTCCTCTGAAGAGATGGTAGATCCAGAGTTCGTGGCTGGGTCAGTCTCCGTCCTCCAGCTGCGGGGCTGGTTGCCGGGCCCAGCTCTGTAGAAATCGGAGGGGGGCCCCCCGGGGGATTGCCCTGATGTCTTGGACCACCGAGATGCTGACCAGTCCCAGGAGGAAGAAAAAAAAGCCAGCAAAAGAAACAAAGTCTCTCCCGGCAAAAGCCGAGAAAGATCCGAGGAAACCCTCCGCTGTGAGCTTTCTGAGCACCCAGCCAGAGAGAGTGAGATATCGCTGTCCTGCTGGAACGCAGCCTCTCAAGGCCTTTCCTGGGAGATAAGGTGTAACTCCTGCAGACAAATGGCGTGTGTTTTTTTTTTCTCCGCTTTCACTCTCTCTGTCTCTCTGGGCCTAACTTAAAGCTGTAGAGCTTAATATCCAGCATAAGCAGGAGGGACGGTTGAGGATACAAAAAAAAAAATCATATGGCCAACCCAGGACAGCAGCCCACAAGAGCCCATAGAGACGTGCCAGCTCAGAGGCAGCACTAAACATCTTTCAAGAAGGGATCTGACATTTTCTTTTGTTCTCATTTCTACAGTATTTTCTCCTTCAAGAAGGTTATTTGAAGTTATCTGGTGCTGATATTTAGGGAAATGTGAAGCATGAACTGAAATAGCTGTTCATAGGTAGTGACACAGCGCAGGACAGGGTGTCCCACTGCAGGCAGTGGCCAGAACGTGCCTATTTGTTCAAATGTTCCTACAGTGCAATCTTTGCAGTGCTTTTCTCTCTCCCACACACAAATTAACACACAAGTTACATTTTAGCTCAGAAGTTTTTTCTAATCTAGCACTCCATCATAAACCAGGGACATCTCTTCCATCTCACTTTAGCAAAATGGTTTCATGACCAAAAGGATGCTCATGCATGCAAACCCTTACCGTCACAATCACAAAAATTCCCCCAAATTCCCTATGTGTAAATATCTCACTCCAAAAAACTACCAGATAACTTGGCCTCTAACAAAAAGCACTAATCTTCTTGAATGAAATTTGCATTTAGTGACAATACATTTATTTGCTTCTATCTACATGCACCTCACTATAAGATGCCAAAATACTCAAGAGTTACAGAATCTGGCACTACAGAGCTCCCCCTTCTCACTGTGAATGCCACAGATGCTTCACAGGTCCATTAACCTTCAGAGCCCTCCATAACCACAACTTCCAGGCACACAAGCACAAGCTGAGCAAACCAACGTAAATCTTATGGCCTGGGTTCCCTAAGTGCTGATTTTCCAAAGAATAATCAAAGTCAAAAAGAGAAACCAGATCTCAGCCTTCCTGCAAAATCAGCAACAATTCAGAGTTTCAAAGTTTTTGTTAAGATCATTGTGACCATATTTTTATCACTTAAACCAGAAATGTCTGCTTTATCACAACACCTTTCAAATGCAGAAAGAAACCAACAGTGACTTCCACACAGAGGAAAAGAATACCAAGTGTTTATCTCTGTGTAAACACACGCCAGCTGCTGAATTTCTATCAAAGAACCATTAAATATGATCAAATATTTTAATACCTGCTAACATAGGAATTGCTTGTCCTTGTGTTGAGGTTTACAAAAGCAGTCAGCAAGATGGAGAAAAATAAAGCAGGAAAATCTCCTGTGGAAAACCCTGTTGCAGAGAGCAGAACTGAGACTGCTGCGCTGAGCGAGCCACGTCCCAGCCCTATTCAACTAGTCCTCTGGTCTCATGTGTGTTTCTTTTTACCCCTTGTGACAAAAATTAACAGAACTCCAAGGACACAGACATGACACAGACATACCACACACCCCAAACACCTCAGCACTTCTGCTTCAGCAGCCACTAGAGACTTTGGGCCAGCCTTGGGGTTTATTTATAAGCTTTCAGTAGCCCTCACTGCTGAGGTTAAGGGTCAAGTTTTCCCATCCTTCCCTTCTTTTATTTGCAAAATTGTCCAGGCTTATTTTGGGGAACTGCTGAGTTAGACTAGTCAGTGTACAACCAGGGAAATGATACAAACCCTCAGGAGCAGAGCCCCAAGTTCTCCAAGAAAAAATCACATGTATTTTTCATGCTACAGTTGCTTTGCACCTGTGCTATAAAACCAACATTTACTACAAGTGCCAAATTTCTAGCACAAGGATATTTCCAGAAGCATCAGGTATTCTACACACAGGATTCTTTCAGCACATAGCACTGTGCTGCTACACATGCCACTCTTACACACACAACAAAACCCTTTCAGGGTATATGTGAAAATACTGACTGTCAGTTCATGCTATTTCATAAGAGAAGACCAGGAGAAATCATGAGTTAGGATAATATATTTTATACCTTATATATTTTAAGGAGGCTGTAGGCATGGGATGTGGATGCTCATCACATCCCATCTCAGTGCACAGAGGCCCCCACACCCTTTGGAAGGTACATGGCAGGTTTCCAAGGCAAGGAACCCTTTCTCTCAGGCTTTTTACCTCTCTTCCAACCTGCAAATCTCACTGTGCCCCAGAGCTCCTCACCGGTCAGGGACTGGTCCGCCCCCAGCACGTTCCATTCTGCCGGCAGCTTCAGGTGTCGAAATGCCAAGGCCACTTTCTCATCCAAGAAGTCCACGTCTGCAGCAGGTGGCCTGGACCTGTCCAAGAAGCGTGTGAAATTCAGTGCCTGCTGGTTGCCAGCACAGGTGGCCAGGAACTGGGCAGCATCGTAGGCTTCGTCCTGGACAAACTGGAAACTCTCTTCTGCCACGACCAGAACCGGGTGACCTTCTCTAGAGGCACAAAGTGCCACCTTCACTATCTCACAGCAGTCATGGCCTGCAAAATAAAATTTGGACAAAAGGTAAAAAAAAAAAGAGAAAAATGGCATCGCTGAGGAAACACAGCTGAGCAATTCCTTTAACACAGACACTCTTTGCATTAAATCAAGTAAGATCAAGTTATTGAGGGTCACAACTCTAAAATAACACTGTCTTTGGAATTTATATGTATCATCAGAGATAAGTATTTCTAAGAGATTCTAAAAGGAAAAGACGTATAACTCTGCCCCAGTATAAGGCAAGAACTATAAGCCACCCCATCTATTTACATTCAGCAACAAGCAAACTGAAGAGTTTTAAGTAATTCAAGTAAAGATTTGCTAACGTACCAAAACCCAGGTTATATGGACAAACTTTTCTTTTGCAGCTCCACAGGACTTCAGTAACACATCAGAAACTAGAACCTGAGTGCTGCAAAACTACATACTCCAAATGCTGTCACAACACTTGGCTTGCCTGGAAACACTGAAATTTCAACTAAAATAAAGACCAAAATGGCTACGAGAGCATGATCTGCCTGGGCATGCCCTGGGTGTGCTCACTGCTGCAACCTGCCGCTTGCATTTGGGTTCACACTGCAAAACTAACTTGCTTAACTAAGCTGCTTCTGCTAAATAAAAACATGGAAATGACCCTTTTCCATATTTACAAAACAAGAGGGTTGGAAGTTGGATAACTTTATTATTTATTGAGGGCAGGAGAAATAGGAGAGAGGAGGCCCTGGCATGGCAGCAATTTCATTAACTCAGAAACTTGAGGGGAAAAAACAAAAAAACAAACACCAAACCAAACACTTTTTTAAAATTTTAAAAAGAAAAATATACTATGTGTCCTGTCTTGTAGCTGTCAGACATGCCCCTTCAATAATAAGGTTTGTGTTTCAAGTTCACTGTGTGGCACAGTTTTCTTGTTCCAGTCTCAGACTGATGTCATGGCTGTTTTTGCCAGAACAGCGTGGACCCTGCACTAATTACTGGAAAAGCTTCTTTTTGCCCATGACCTTAGCATACTACCACATTCACAAAACCCTGCTTAATTAAATACAAAACGACGATTTATTTTTAAAGGCTTGAAAATTCAATGTAAGCCCCTATTTGTGGACAGTGGGAAAGTTTGCTTCTTCTGTTGGGGCCTTTTGCTGTTGATTTCCCTGACAAAAGGGAAAATATGTCCCTAATCTTCATGGTCTTTCAGCCAACCTCACAAATCTGTTCTGAGGCTTTTGGCATCTCTACAGATTTTGTCTGCTGAAAGAGGCAATCCTGAAGTTAACTGAAAGGTCAAAACTGCTATTAGGACACTGTCAGTAACACCAAAATTGTCAGAGATGAGGCTGCGGCTTCCTAAGGAGAGCAAATGCAGCTGGAAAGGTATCTAAGACAAGTGGAGAAGGGGAGGAAAACACACTCAGATGTTGCTGCGACTGCTCAGTAGAACCAGGATGTTCTGGAACTGAAGGGTGAGAAAACTTCTTTCCTTCCAGCACCAGGTACCTATTAGCAAGAAGATGATGTGAAAGCTGTAAATTTACTGGTTCTCTTGTTTTGAAGAATAGGGGTAGGAAGAACTTCTACTGCTCTTGAAAATACTGCATGTGCATTTTAATAATTACTGTATCAGTACTCAGCTGCTCAGATGAAACCCATTCACAGATTCTGCTCATCCTCACAGTAAAAGCCCCAAATGGTCAAAGGAGAAGTAGTAGGGATGATGCAACTTTGGGGGAACTTTCCTTTAAGGTCATTTAGACTGTACATGCCTCCCCCTACACCTTCTGGCTTTGCTGATCTTCCTAAGGATATCAAATATGGAGCAGGTAAGACATAATTCTGTTTCCAGCCTCTGCAAAAGCAGTGATCCCTACGCACACTGTGAGAGGACTGTGCCAGCCTACAGGAACTGACTGAAATGCTGCGAGTTGGGCTCTCCCTACTGCAAAGCACTGGCAGGTTGCTAGAATGCAGAGTTTAGAAAAAACAAACACAATAAAAGCTTCCTTAATAGCATGAGAACAGCTAAACATTTTAAATTTTTTAATATATTTTCTGCCTATTCCCATAAGAATCCCATCTGCAGAATAACCTAGAATGCAGCTACTCTGCCAGCGGACTTCCAGGATTGAAGCAGCAGGCAAAAATGGCCCAGGAACAGCTACAGAGAAACCATTTAGGACAGTCATTTCCTTGTCACAATGCCAAACAACTATGCTGTGGGACAGCAAAGGCTCCTCCATCGAGAAAACAAGTACAGAAACCTCAGACAAGATGTGTGGTCTCCTCAAAGCAGCACATTGTGGATGGACACAAAGTTACCTTGGATGGAGCATGTGTTAAACACCAGCTGTAAAATGCAACACAAGGGGAGGTGATAAAAAGACCATGTCCTGACCTGTGGCCAACAAGGATTGTACTGAAACTTCCCCAGATACTGAATGCAGCCTAGAAGAGAAAGTGACAGGCCATTTTTATCTAACAGGATCAAACAAGCATTGTGCTAAACCCCAGGGAATGTTCTTCAGAAGGGCAACCACTTGCAGTGCTTTGATGTTCTGCTTCCTCACATCTGAGAAGATGTCAGATGTGGGGGTAAGAACATGGGACAGGTTCTGACTTCTGGCAAGCAGTTCAAATGAAAGGGGAGCCAGTATGTAACAGGAGCAGACAACACCAGAAAGATTGCTCAAGAGGTCTCTGCCCCCCCTGCTTTGAAACTGCTACAGAAACAATATGAGCAAATATGTCCCTAGTACAGGAACCTTCTGAAGGAACCATCAGTGGGGCAACACTTCTCATCGCATCAAAGATCCAATGGCCTGGACTAATACCTGAACTTCTACAGCCCTTGTTGCAGAGCATTACCAGAAGGGAAATGAGCTTTCTGGCACTCTCAGGAGGTAAGCGGTTATCATTGCAAAACCAGCCCAAATCTGTATTTATGGGGTTAAGTAACTTGTCCACAATCCCACAGAGCTCCAGGCAGCTCCAGATCAGCCAGTATTGCTCCTGTGCCTCACCTTTCTGCTCCCTCTGACAGACAGCAGGGCTTTCTTCTAACATGGGTTAAGCACCAAGTAATGCACTTATCAACCATCAGGGTGGTTCCAACACCTATGTCCATCAACTACGGACTGCTGTAACCCCCTCACACACCTGCCCAGATGTAGAACAGAAAAATCTCTGACATTGAAAAGGATGTGTCAGTGGGCTGGTTTTGGTGTTTTGGTGGAATAGAGTTAATTTTCTTTGCAGTAGCTAGTGTGGGGCTGCTTTGGATTTGTGCTGGAAACAGTTTTGATAATCCAGGCATGTTCTCCTTCTTGCTGAGCAGTGCTTACACAGACCCAAGGCCTTTTCTGCTTCTTATCCACCCCACCAGTGAGCAGGATTGGGGCACAAGGAGTTAGGAGGGGACACAGTCAGGACAGCTGACCCCAACTGATCTGAGGGATATCCCAGACCATATGGAGTCATGGTCAGTGTACAGACCTCAGGGAAGGAGCAGGAAGTCTCCACAACATGTGATGGAGCCCTGCTGCCCTGAGGATGGCTGAACACCTGCCTGCCCATGGAAAGTAATGACCTAATTCCTTGTTTCGCTTTGTTTGTATGTGGCTTTTGCTTTACCTATTAACCTCTCTTTAGTTCAACTGTCAAGTTTTCTCACTTTTACTCTACCAATTCTCCTCCCCATGGCACAAGAGGCTGCTGTGTGGGGTTAAACCACAACAGTCAGGAAGAGCAATGAGCCTATTTACAAAGGTTTGCATTTTCATAGGCTGAAAACACACATAACTGAATAAATCACACAGATGAGTGCACCTCAGAGAAGGGATGAGAAATCTCCATGCTTTACAATGCCATCAGGTTCCCAACACTGTCCAGCACCCTCCTGATTGCCTTCAGTCCTCTACAGAAATCAGGCCCTTTGGCCAGAATAGCAATCAAAAGCAAATGATGAAATACTCAATATGGTCACGCTGGTACCATCCAGCAGTATCCTTGTTCAAGTCTTAGCTCTCCTGACAAACATAAGTGTTTCTCACTAGCTGACATCTCAGACTGCATGGCTACACTTCCCTTCTTCATACTTTTTTTTGCCACAGTACAAAATGTGGTCATTTGTATGCTGTCTTGACTGTGATAAAAGCCAAATAACCCCTCCTTTAACTCCAGCAACATTGCATTTTATCCCATTTCTCCTTGTGCTCCTCCGTTGCTTTAAATCTAGCCTGGAAACAACTCTTGACTTGGAGCTGTTTTGAGAAATACCAACATATTGCAGGAAAAATACAGAAATTAAAAAACTATTTCAGTCTATGCAAGGATGGGTACAGCGACTCATTCTGCTGTGATAAAGCGAATTCCACATTTACACATAAAATCATGCTTTAAAAATTATTTTAAATGGGACAACAGCTCTTGAACGGAAGAATTCCCTACTGGGAATGAATGGGGACACTAAATGAAGCTTGCTCTGGGGAAAATATGAGAATGAAAAATGAAGACATGGTGCTCTGGTCTGTCTGTTCTTATCCCTGAAGAGATGAGATGCATCAGCATAACAGCACTGCTTCCTCTACATGGTAACCATACAGGTCATGAGCAGGAGAACAGAGGGAGATTTCTTAGCTGCAAGTCATTAGCAGATAAGTTAATGTACAGCTTAGACCTGTCAATCTAATTGCTACCTGTGCCTGTGACCTGGGGTGCAGTTAAAAGGGCAGCAGCCAAACTCTTCTGACTTTTTCTTGCTTAACAAGGCCCACATGGACACAAAACCCCTAAACAGAGCTTCATTAAAAGATGATTTCATTTCCTACTCCTCCAAAAGTGGAAATCCTGTCCAAACCTCCTACTTTCAGAATTCACATTGGAGCTATACAACAATGGGCCCCCAGCCTGGGGAGCTATTTAAAGCCCTGCTGGAAGCACGTTTGGGTTTGCTTGGTAGGTGACTGAACACTCATTGCATCCTCCAAGTCACCATGGTGGAGTTGGGTTGAAAGAGGACTTACAGAGAGATTTAAGGACAGGAAAACCAGACAACAAATGCTGTAAACCTCATGAAATATCTCAGATTTGCATCCAAGAGATGTTGCCATCTGGTGGCCTGTGGAAAAGGAAGCCAAGGGATCTCCTGTGACCATCCAAAAAGTGCTTCTTTTTTGCTTCAGAAATCCTGAGTTCTGGATCTAAAATCAGAGCCCGTCTTTGAAGTGCACTTGTGTAATGTACACAGTTACTGAATTCCCTCTTGCAACACAGGAAGCCTTATGAACTACATGGCAGAGCATCAGCCAGGGACAGGAGCCCCTGCTTTTCCTTTCAAACCTTTCACTGATGAGGTTAAAGAGAGCTTGAAGAGTGGGCAGACTTTTTTTAAAGGCTCTTTTCACACTGCAGATGCCCTAAAAACCTAGAGAAGTGTAAGACCCCACACATTACATCTTAAATAATTTCAACACCCATTCAATCATTTTTTCCTGTGACTGATGTCATCTAGTACTGGCATAATTTCCTTTTAATTACACTGCCTCAAGCAATTAAATATACCAAAGAGAATGAACTGCAAAAAGTCTTCTTGGCTATGCTGTTTTAGTCTATTTTAAGGGTTTTTTTGTTTCATAATGAAGAGTATTTTCAAATCCACAACTAGTATTGTCAAGTGGCCATTTGTTATGCAACTTGTTTACCCTTCTGGTCTACCAGTACAAAGACTGATTCATGAAATACAGCTTTTTCTATGAAGAGCTGTTTCTTAGGGGAAAACACAGTCTGTGGTAGAAGTGAATAAAGCATGACCATATGTAAAGGATTTCACAGTAAAAGAAAAGTTTGAAATTAAGATATTTCCAAGCAGACTAAAATTGATTTTTGTATATCCATTTAAGTAGCAGAAAGAAAGTAAGGAGGGAAAAAAAACCAAACCAAACAAACAAAAAAAAAAACAACCAAAAAACAACAACTCTGAGAGCTATGGAATTAAGAACAAGTTAAAGACTGAAGCTGCTTCTCTGCCTTAGCTTAAGCATGGAGAGAAAGCTCCCAGTGAGTCAACGCATTTGGAGTCAACGGGAATGTGTCAGCCCTGTGGAAACTGCTGGCAGGCAGCTACCAGCAGACAGACAGTCTCTCTCTCTCTTTCTACTTCCAGTTATGACTCTCCTCCCCTTCGAAACCCACACAAGAATCCTGCACCTTTTGAGATCAACAAGCAGGAGAAAAGTGATTTTGGTATAACAGAGCTCGGAGTGATACAACACACTGCAACAGTATTCAGCCACGCAATTAGAGCTCACAAAATTTACTTCTTGTTTTGGTGACTTGGCTCACAGACAGGGTGTTTCTTACCCTTCACTTACTTGATTAGGAGCTGCTACAGCTCTGGATTTCTGGACTGTCTCTCCCTGTTTGAAATCTCATTTCAAATTTCCCCCACGTCTCCCACACTTTCCAGACTACCAGTCATTAAAATGCAAAGCAAAATTCATCTCCAATCACACATCTGCTATGGCGATGGCATGCAAACTTGCACTAAATGCACCACACAAATACTGGAGCTTCCAGCACATCAGCTCCTGCAAGAAAATTTTCCCAAATCTCCCCAAGAGCTTCCTAATGCTCAGAGGCCTCCACTGGCCATGGCAAGCTGTGGTTGGGACTTTTGACTTGTGTGGACAGCAATGAGGTCATTCCTTCTTCTGCTGGTTTGTTTGCCAGATCATGATTTGAGGATTTTTATTATTGGGTTGGGTTTTTTCCCAGTGGGAAAAAAGCTGCTCTAGCAGAGAGGCAGGAGATGAGGCTGCTGTCTTAAAACAAAGGTTTCACTTCCCTGCTTTACACAGATTTCCTTCACTGCCACCAGCAATCTGCTTGGCCTCAGTTACCCTCCCTACCCTGCAGAGATGGTGGGAAGAAAAAAACACATTAAGATTATGGCAGTCTCCACTGCTATAGGAATATGGACTTGTTGAAAAGCTCAGTTAATTACCAATACCAGTAGGATGAGCATCTGTGACCTGAGAGGACAAACCCACCCCCAACAGCACAAATTCAGCAGCGAACAACAGTTTAACCACAGCAGCAGAGATATCTCTTCTCTGCTTCCTTCCCTGCTCAGACCTCTGATATTTTCTTAACACTCAAATTCCAGTGACCAAGCTTTTGCAGTAATGAGATCCACACTGGTGCAGTGCCAGTGCCATTACACCTCCACCTGCCACCTTAATGCTGTGTCTGAAAAAAGTGCTTGAAATTGTTCTGCAGAACTACAGAGTGCCTCTGGTACTCAGGAAAAATGCTCCCATTAGGGAGAATTTCAACCAGATGATTTAGAAATTGAAGTACTGTAACCATGACAGTAAAAGCAACAGTTAAATAAGGTTTTGGTAGCTTTTCACTGAGACAAACAGAAGCTTAGTTGGATGATGTAACCTGGTGTGTCCTTAGGCTGGAAAAAGAGCGACTCAAAGCACTCAAAACATCATCTCCTGGCTAATTCTTGTATCTCAGTAGCTACTTTTGACAGTTCAAGTTATGACTGATCACCTTAGATGAGAATCTGTTTCTTACAAGGGGAAATTACTTTCCTTAAATTAACATAGCCAACAGCAGAGCAGGATAAATAACCCACCCCATCCTTCAGAGCAAGTGCATAAATACAGGTAAGTATCCCGTACTTTGAAGAAGTGGTGGAACCATTTATCCATATCTTCAGGTAAAAAAAAAAGCTACTTCCATAAATTTACAATCAGAAGTCCTTTCTTTCATTATGTACAGAAATAACAGCTCACATTTGAACAGTAGCATGGACTATATATATTCAGTGTTTAAGGCTGATGATAAAAAATATAGGAAAGAGGCAGATTGCTCTAGTAATTATATAAAATGCAGCAGTAATTTAATTCTGCAGTGATTAGCTTTTATTTAGGTAAAGTCTTTCAGGATATAGAGAATGTTCACATACAATGAGAATTTATGAGGTATTTTGACAGTTTATATTTCCATTCCATTTTCTCTAATTTTTCACCTAAAATAACTCTACGTTGTTAAGATTTCTTTTAAAATGTGATTTTCTTTGAAAGCTTTGCTAAAACATTCTGATTAATTTTGACAGCAAATGTAATGAAACCATTACGCCTCCATACATGAAAAAACCTATGGAAAAAGTCAAGAAACAAAAATTACAGAGCTGGGCTTGGTTTTACTCCAGCCTTAACAGAATTACAGTCATCCCTTTCACCCCAGCTGCTGATGGACTTCACCTGAAGTCTCCTGGGGACCATATGAAATTTTGAGGACTTGGAGCAAGAATGAGGGAAGAGCCTTTGAGTCCAGAAGGGATGCACCAGAAGGGATGCAGAGAGGCTCCTGAGTGAATCAGCCCTTCCTTAGTCCACCTGAGCTATTTCCAAGGAGCTGCTGTGCTCATAGGAATGTGCAACACTCCTTAAATCACAGGGACAAGTGAAAGATGCTCAAGCTGTAAGTAAAGGATAAGGTTTTGGCTAAAAGCTGTTTGCAGGAGTTCCCTTGTAGAGCATTTGCTAAGTGCCCGGGGCTGGGTGTTTGAACAAGGGCTGGTCTCACACACACTGAGTGTTGTTCATGGCTAATCCCAGCAGGGTGATATAACGCTCTGAGTCACCAGAGCCATCGCCAAGGCAACTGTGGAATATACAGAGTAAACACATGATTACAGATACACTGGACGTCCAGGAAGGAGGAGGAGGAAGAGCTGTGCTGAAATAAGCTATCCTTCCACTGAAATCAGTGTAGTCAGTGCTAAAATAACACTGGACAAATGCACGGGTGTCAGTAGAGGGTATAAAAAAAATTAGGCTTTTCCCAATCTTTCCTTTGCCCTTCCCCAGCAGCCCCTTCATCACTGAAGTTGATGCCTTTTTCCTGGTGTTAGGAAAATGAAGCTAGACACGATTAAGTGGGTTGGGGTCTTTACCTCAGTATTTTAATTAGGAACTGCTACAATCCTGTTTGATGCATCCACTTCAACCAGGTGAAGTGTGGCAAAATGCACACCCACCGTCAATCATACACACCAGTTATCGACTTTACACATTAGCATATCTAACAAGGGGGCCCAATAATGAGGTTGGGGTGGGCTAACCCCTAGTTTACAGAATCCTCCTGCCAGGAGACCTTGGGTTCCTGAGATAGTAGGATGTTTGGTCTCCCTGGCTCTGCAGTTCTGGGGTGTTTAGTCTCAGGCCTGCAGAACACTTAC